>CAVLJG010000008.1:58875092-59180834 GCA_963669975.1 Acanthoscelides obtectus | reverse complement strand
TTCTCCTGAGCTACTCATTTTTGGGATGCTCTGCACTAGCTTATTGCTATATGATCCGAAATACTAATAACAACGAAAATGACAATGTTTCAGCAATGTTAGGTTTTAACCGTTTTGTTTTTTTGCATTAAACGCCCTTTAAAACGATACCAGATAGTGGAGGGTGGTGAAAAACTGATAATGTATGTTGTATATAAGTTGTCTTTATCTATCACTAGACACTTTGAAAATAATTCTGAATATCTACCATAAAATATAAATTCCCCTAATTTACGCAGAAGCATTACAATAAAAATGCAGACCTCTGACATGTTGCGCCATCATTCTAAAAGCATCATTTGGCATCAATCGGTTAGTCTGAAAATGCTTCTGGAAAAAAAGACGAAATGTGTTTCACAATTTCATATCTATAGTCAACGCCAAACAAAGTGCGGTGCACGTCATCACGATAAAAATTCCCCCGACCTAATGCCTAGGTTTCTATCACAAACAATTGCTCTATGCAGTTTCATATTAATGTGATATATAAATTGATAAAATGGTCATTACTCTCTTATTATGTTAATAGTCATATAAACATTGTTATTAAAATATCACATAAGTTGCTTTCTGATAAATTTAGACGCATTATGCGAAATAAAATGTTTTGCAAACGCTCCAATCACTTATCGACATGTAACGCACTAAAACCGATTTCGCAGCGTTGACACATTGGTCACCTGAAACTTATTTAAACTGGGAACTGACATTTGTATTAATTTTTGACACTGAATCAATTTGTGGCATTTCAAATCTTTATAAATCCTTTGGCCCCGCATACTGTAAATCAACAACTGTTTGTTTCAAAACAAAATTATTCATTTTACGAGTAGATAAAGGCAATTTTGGTATATAAAGATGCCCAAACAGTTTTAAATAGTCGGTGTAAGGAACTCGTGGCCTCGTTAATGCACTACTTTGAGCAAGAAAGGGACAACAACGGGCCTTGTTGCCTTTAAATGCTGTTCAAGAGGTAGGTTACTAATAATTATTATGTAATGTATATTAATAATAGTGAAATTTTATTTCATTTTTTGTAGCGTGTTGCTGCTGCTTTAAAAATTAGTTTAAGGACAGTTAGTCGTATTTCCGAGGGTGTGAAAAGTGATGCAAATTTAGAATCGCCCAAGAAAAAGCGGAGTTATATTAAACGTGTAACCAACACAGCGACATTGGATACAAGTGCCATTCGAGAAGTGATCTATAATATGTATCACAAAAGTAAGATCTTATTATAATAACTTATCAGAAATTGCATTAATTTGTTAACTAAATTATAATGTCATATTACACATGGTTTCAGAAGAACAAGTTACGATACAAACTTTATGGTCTCGATTAAGAGATAGGGCATTATTTGATGGTAGTGCCACGTCTTTAAGGCGGTTGCTTAGAGATCTTGGATTTAAGTGGCTTAAGGACAATCCGCGACGAGGGCTCATGGAACTACCAAGTATAGCTATGAAAAGGGTGGAATTTCTAAGGCAATACAATCAAGCCAAGGTTGAGGCCTTATACCAGTTTGTCTTCCTCGATGAAACTTGGATATTTCAAAATGGGACCATAGGTCGCTCTTGGCAAAATGGAAACCAAAAAGCGTATGAAAGCTATTAAAACAGATGGTAAAAGGTATGTACTTTTACACAATTTGCACTATAAAATTTAAAACTAATATATTTTAGATACATTATATTACATGCTGGAAATGAAAATGGGTTTATTGAGGGTAGTGAAGCGATATTTTCTTCGAAAACAAAATTGAGCGATTACCATGGAGAGATGAACCAGGACAATTTTTTGAAATGGTTTTCAACATCAGTTATTAGAAAAATTGGAGAGTCCATCTATGATTATACTGGATAACGCCCCTTATCACAGCATGATATTGAACAAAGTGCCCAACAATGCATGGACAAAAAAAAATATCCAAGACTGGTTGACAAATCAAAACATACCATTTTTAAACACAATGTTTAAAACAGAGCTATTGAGTATTGTTGCTCGGTACATAATGCTTCTTAATTATATATATTTTGGTCGACAGTTTATATTTCTTTTGTTTATTCCTATTCTTAAAATAACTGCTTTTTTAGAAACAAACCACCTAAAATATACGTGATTGATGAATTGGCGGAACAACATGGGCACAAAGTTCTTCGTCTGCCTCCTTACCATTGTATATTTAACCCTAATGAGTTAATTTGGGGCATAGCAAAAGGTTACTATACCAGACATATTGGTAGAGATGGTAACAGTGAAAAAGACTGTTTGGATATGTGGAACGAGGCTCTACAAACGGTTACCCCAGACATGTGGAAAAATAGTGTTCGACATACTGAGCAAGAAATTTTTAAATGGTATGAAAGAGAACGAATTTTTGATCGACCAGACATCGAACCTTTAATAATCAACTTTGAGAGTGATGAAGATTCAGATTCAGACAGCGCTGAAGAAAGAAACTCCGACTAACTTTATTGTACAGAAAAAGCTTACACCAGTAGCTTACCTAATTTTAGAATGCATTTTTCTGTATGAATTCTGTAAAATAAATACCATGCATAAAATTTGGAGGACCCCATATGGATTTTTATTCAGTACCTTTAAGCTATCAATTAAATATGATAGTTTCATAGTGTCATCTGATCAATAATTGTCATACTTAATGATTATGCAAGTACAGATCTATAATTTTATTATACTATTATTTTTGTTCTCATTTGAGGTTAATATTGCTTATAAACCTAGATATGTAAATAATAAATTTTATTATTTTACAAAAAGTTTGGCAACAATGTAAATTTTTCAACACACCCACCTTGATGACGTGCACGCCACTTTGTTTGGCGTTGACTATAGTTTAACAGTATGATCAGTCAACGTCAAAGCAAAACATCAAAAAACAGGTTAAGTTTTTATCGTTGCGTTTACGTGAATATTTGCTAACACCGTTTGGAAACGTCACACTAAGGGTGCATACAACCCTCAATCCAAAAGCACAGTAGAATTTATTTTAGTAGCCGATATTAAAACTAGACTCTCCTCTGTAGGTGCGTCTTAAAAACTGACGCTGGCAGTTTGACATGAAATGTTTACTACTCGTCGTTGCTTCTCAAGGCGGTCCGGGACCTTAGCCTTTAGGTCATAGTCACTGTAATGTCAGTGTCTGTCGTCAGTCTGTCAGATTTGGTGGCACAGAAACCAGACAAGTTGTGGGAAACATGGAATTTGGGGTAGGTTATATTGATACTGTGAATAAAATAAAATCTTACTGGCTGACGGCTTCGGCCAGAGATGTCGTTTGAAATACAACACTTGAGATTTATGACGGATTTTTGCTAGACCGCATATTTTGTATACCCAGGTCTAAAATTCGTCATTGCTGAGTTTTATGAATTCTTACAAGGTGCTCATTTTTCAGACAAGTTAATAGGCCTGAGAAGTATTGTAATCGCGAAAAAACTTCAACTGATAACGGTTTTCACATATAACATGATAGGTACCTTTTTTGTAGCGTCTATCAGATAATCCTTGGCCCTCTATAAGACAGATAAGTATTTATAGTTTGTGCTAATAGGTCTCGTTGTGATAGAGTAAGAGTAATCGTCAAAAAAAAAATAAATCATTGGTCGCTCTATTATTTAAAGAGTTCATGGATTTTGAAGAAATTCTATTTTTTCTGAATTTGAGATAGGCTTTCAAAATAAACTACACATTAACATTGACACTCTTTGACCTCAACAAGGTGACATAAATAGAATACTAATATGATTTTCCGTCGAATTTGTTTTTTTTATCCATCTCATTTTTGGATAGGTGAATTAGCTTTGAATTCTGATTTCAAACACTATAGCATATCATACATGGGTATTGTAAAACTATAATTATTAAAAAAACGAATTACCTTTTCTTTTCAAGCCTTGAATTTATCATATAGTCATTTATTTCACAAAATATAATATGTTACGGATTTCATAATGTCCCATCTAATAGATTCAGCTTGTGGAGAGCCCTGTTTATGAACAAACTTTTACAAAAAATGTACTTTTCTTTCATTGTTTGCTGGCTGCAGATTGATACGAATAGTTCGTGGGACAGTCCGATGATGACTGTTCAGTCTGATGCATGATACTATTACTAGAAAAGGTGCACATGCATGACACCTACTGAGCGGGGCCGTGGCAAATGCTTGTTCCGGATGTTGCTGTATCCAGTATACAACTTCTTCCCGTTCAAGTGATTGTACACGCGTTAAGGAATACCTCAGTACCGATTGCCGGGTGGCGGTACAAGCCCGCCAACGGGCCACTTTAGGTCTATTTAATATCACTAACATGTGAAAAGACGGTGGTAGACAAGGACCAGTCGACCGAGGCGGTATCACCCGCTAGCTTTTTCCAGGGTGTCTTATAAATATCCGCATGTTTCCACACCTAAGCTATGCAGTCGGTTATCTTCCAAAACAAAGAAATTAATGATGATGGTTTCCTCGAGCACTAAGAACTCCGGACGTATACTCACTCCACTCTCGGAATGTCCGGGTGGAGGGTGGGCTCGAGGGAACAACATCGAAGATAAAATTTCTTTTTCAAACATCTGCGGGATTAGCAGCAACATTGATGCTGTTCATCACTACCTGCAATCCAATCGTCCCGCGGTGCTTTTCTTGGCGGAGACAAAAATCTCAGAGTCTGCACTCCAATCGGAGAAAGAACGGAGGAGTTGTGGCTTTTGTCCTCAGTCTTTTCTGCTCCAGAGATGTTTCTTTGGAATCAGACCGGAAGGACATTCTGTGGCTTCGTCTCAACTCCAAATCATCACCCAAATTTATTTGCTGCCTTAATCGCTCTCCCTCGGACCATAACTGGGATGACCTACTCGAATACCTCGCCGTCCAGATCGACTTTCTGAACATCAATCACCCCGCTTCAGAGGTAGCTCTTCTCGGTGATTTCAATGCCCATAATGAGCTTCGGTTGGGCTCAAACAAGACGTATGCAGCAGGTCGTGCAGTCGAAGCGTTCGCTCTTACTCAAGGGCTAACTCAGCTGGTGACGAGCCATACTTTTTTCACCTGCGTCTCGTCACACGACAGTAGCCTGCTGGATCTCTTTCTGACCTCGAATCCTGTCCCTCACAGCACTGCTGTCCTGTCCCCCCCCTGGGTAGCTCATACCACGGTGTTGAGGAGGTTAGGTTTCGGTCAGAACCCGCTGTGGCAGCAGACATGTCGACTGGGAGGGGATGAAAGGCACCTTCTCTAGCTTTCCTTGGAGAGATGTCTGTTTCACTGACGCGGATACGTCGCTTGTCTGTTCTTCGATAACCAAAATTATCCACGTTGGAATTGAGGAATACATCACTCACACAGTGAAAGTGCCTCGACCAGGGTCCAACGGCTGGTTTAACAAATCGTGTGACACTGTTCGCCAGCAGAAGATCAAGGCACACAACCCTCTTACAAAACCCCACTGTAGAGAACAGGCAAGCCGACGTCGCGTCCAGAAACAAATATAACGAAGCGGTTCGCAATGCCAAAAACCAGCACGATATAAAAGTTAGGCACAGGGTAATGTCGCAGCGCAATGGCAGTCGGTCTTTCTGGACGCTGGCCAAGCAGATTGAAAAGAACTTATCACACAGTAGCCTTCCACCACTTACGTGTCAGGATGGAACTATTGTATTAGACTCAAAGGCAAAGGTGGAAGTGCTAGCCAAGATCTTTGCTGCCAACTCCACCATGGACGTCCCCCCATTTCAAAGGGTTCCCTACAATATGCGGGAGGTAACATTCAGGCATAAGACCGTAAGTCGAGTGGTCTTGTTGCTGGACATCAACAAAGCTTCTGGTCCGGACTTGATTCCTGCCATTTTACTGAAGCGGTGTGCAGCGGACGTTGCTCCAGCTCTTTCGCGTCTCTTTCAGATATCTTATGAATCTGGCACCTTCCCAGAAAACTGGAAATTTGCTCATGTCGAACCCATCCCAAAAAAGAGATCTAAGACCGATCCTTACAACTACAGGCCAATAGCTCTGCTTTCTGTTATAAGTAAGATGATGGAGAGGTGCATAAATCGCGAGCTTATGGACTGGACGTCACCGCTTGATTAGCGACAGGCCGTATTGTTTCCGGCACCAACGATCCACAGGGGACCTCCTAGCCTTCGTCACGCAATTGTGGAGTAAACTCATCCAGTCTTATGGTGAGGCTCATGTCGTTGCTCTTGACATCACGAAAGCGTTCGATCAGCTGAGGCACACTGCCCTCTTAAGCAAACTTCCATTCTATGGCCTCCCAGAAAAGCTTTGCATATGGGTGGCTGACTTTATCTCTGGTCCGCAAGATATCCGTCGTATTTGACGAGTTCTCCTCTGCATCCCACAACGTGAACGCGGGTGTTCCCCAGGGATCGGTCTTGGCTCCGACACTGTTTCTCTTACATATCAACGACCACCTTTCCTGCAAGATCAACGCAATCCACAGATTCGCTGATGACAGCACTCTACACGCAGGAAATCAGAGTGACAAGCCGATCTCTGCCGCTGAGCTGGAAAAAAGAAGACTAGCGACGACTTATTGTCTGACGAGAGACCTTAAGGCTACCACTGCTTGAGGACGCAACAATCTGGTACAGTTCAATGCTTTCAAAACATAGTACTGTACCTTAACGAACAAAAAGCGTGCTAGCGCTCACCCGGTTTCGATGGATGGCCGAGTTCTGCCAAAGAGCTATTCATTTCGGCTGGTCGGAGTCCAGATCACCGAGGACCTGATCTGGCACGAACACATCTCGTCAATAGCTGCAGCTGCTGGAAAAAAGCTAGGCTATTTGTTTAGGGCTAAGAAGTAATTTCTCCGCATGACCTTCTCACTCTATACAAGGCCCAGATAAGGCCTAGCCTTCGAGTATTGCTCACACGTTTGGGATGATGTCGCCCCGACTACATTACTTATGCTCGATGGTGACCAGAGGAGGGCTGTCCGACTGATCGATGACTCTCCTCTAACAGACAGTCTGGGGACTCTTTCGCACCGGCGGGCCGCCGGCGATCTAGCTGTTTTCTACCGTTACGACAACGGGCTTTGCTCCTCAGAGCTCTCTTCCACGATGCCGCCGCGCGATGTGTCTGCCAGATAGACCCGCCTGACTTTGGCGTCCCATCCTAACCGTGTCGAACTTCGTACATCCAGAACTGGCCGATACGACCGGTCCTTTGTCCCGAGGGTGTCGAGATTGTGGAACAATCTACAACAGGAAGCTTTTCCCAGTTATACTAACCTTAGGCAGTTAAAAAATCGTATTAACAAAATTTCTTTGGGATCATCATACCAGCCGCGATATTCCGGCGTTTAGGCTTCTGCCTGCGCGGCTGCTTCAATATATATAAAAAAAAATCGCATGCGTGACGTCACTCCGTGACAAAATTCCCCAGAGAGTTCATTAGTTGGTCGTATGGTGTGTGAAATATAATTAGAAACTATAAAGTAAACATTTAAGTTTGGTGTACGGTCAGGTGGTGCGTTGCTCAGCCAACAACAACAAGAAAAACAAAGACGTTTCCGTTTGGTGTTTTTTTTTCATTTTCCAAAGAAAAAACAAGTTTGCGAACAATGGATTAAGTATTAAGCGACACAAATATAAAGTAGAAACTGCAATGATATGTTCGAAAGAGTGTTATGGAAAGCGAGTATTGCTTATAAGAATAAATGCTAGGCTTACCCCAAAATAAAAAGAAGCTAGAAAGTAATGCAATACATTTCAGAAAACTGACTCTAGCTATCTGCAGAAAAACTCCTACATATCCTGGATTACAACTATTCGACGTCTGCATTATGTATCGGGTGGGCCAAAATTAAGAACACCTGTACAGTTAAGACCGCAGATAAATTTCTTTATTCGTTATGAAGATGTATTAAGAAATAGGGTTATATTACACTTTCCAAGTCCTACTAGATAAGAAGCAGGACTTATGATACGAATAGTTGTGTAAAATGTACCAATATAACACGATTTTAAGATATTTTGCTTTAAAATGTTCACGCTTCTTCATAACCGCTAGAGGGCGTTATAGCTGTCGCCTGATATGTAACATTCTTTATTCAATTATACCTCATATTTTATCTCAGTCTTTGAAATATAAGCAATTCAAAAAATACCATGTGGCTACCTTTTTGTTGTATTTAGATCTACTAAGGGTGCGAATTATTTATACATCCATTGTAATATTATAGCGGCTATTTCATTTAGAAGAGCGTATTAAAATCTAGTGTGCCATGTCATGACAAGAATAAACTACCATAAATTAGTGCAAACGTCAAATATTTGATGAAAGCAGTTCGAACACGTGTACAGACATAAACGACTTGGCTGGAAGTAAGGTATATACCTGGGAAATCAAATCGGTTCTTCATGTTTTAAGAAGAAAATTCATTGGAATTATTTTGCTTCTTCAATTGTGCCCCACATCTTGTGCAATATATTTATATTATATGACCAATTCATAAAATGCCGTATTTTATATCTATTTGTCCTATTTAGACTTGCTAAGGACGTGAATTAGGAGATATGATCTATTGTAATATTATAAGGGGTATTACGTTTAAAGGATAGTGTTAATAAAATCTAGTGTGTCTTGCCATTCTCGATCAGATAAAGCAGAAGAATGCTGAAGCCAATTAGTCAACTATATATGAGCATAATAGCTTCAGCGGCACCTGTGAGACACTAAACTCTTCAAAGTAGATTTCTAATTATTGCGGAGAGGAGAAAGCTAGCTGTGACGAATTCTCATACATGACGCTATGGTATCTCATGCCATTTCGTTGATAAACGGTAATATATTTCCGTTATTAAGTTGCAGGTTCCCATTGTAACTAATTTAAAAAATATGCGAAGCTTTTGTTCCGACTGATGCAGCGTTAATTCAGTCCAAAAATAGTAGGACGAAAACGCAGCAGATAAATTCAGCACATATTTCTTATGTATTCGCAATAGGCATCTACGAAATGCAATTAAGTCCGGCGACAAATATTCGCTATTCGCGACCAACGCGATGATCTCAGAAATACCTATCCTGCTATCCAGAGCGTCTCCCAATGACAAATCTGCAGGCATCCGAATAACCCTGAGACGAGAGCGCTGTCGTGAAAGAGATGAGTTTATACTTGGAAGGTAAGGACTTCAACAGATGCTTGTCTGCATGGACGTGCTCTAAGAGGTACTTATGGAAGCCCGCAAGAAAAAGGTAGTCAAGTAGATTGTACCAGCAATCATTTTTTGATGTTCACGAATCAACAAGGAAAGATTATGATGATTGTGAGTATCTAGTCAGTTCTTTGGATACTCCGTGATACATTTTGCCCAAAGATTAACCTATGGGTGGCGAGTACCAGCCAAGAATATACAAAACTAAATTAGTATGTTGCTTTTAATATATGAAATTGGCGACTTTAGTTTTACCACCACATACGACTGTAGAAGAACAATGTAGCCTCAGTTTTGAAAATACCATCCCATAATTCAGGTACAGAATCGATCAATTCCACATTTTAATACATTTTCAGCAGCATGCTAATTTAGTTTTGAATTTTCTCAGATGGTGCTCGCCACCCTAATGTGTTTTTTAAGTTTTCAGAACTTCAGGTTAAGAAGCTGCCACGCACCAGAAACCACGCCTATATAATAAAATATCATTTCATCAATTGAAATAACTCAGCATAAAGTGCCTTCTATTGCCATAATCACCCATTGCGAAATTGAAAACAGCAAGTCTACTGGAACCATATGCGAGTTTGCAAAGTCAGATTTGACACCTCTGTGGCTGCTAGATGCCGCCGAATCTGGTGATATAGTAAATATGATATTCTCGTCATTGATCAACGTATTTTACTAATAATACTAATAGTATCGTCCATTCAAACCTATTCGAAAATCAACGGTCAAGACGTTTCATACTCATCTTACAAATACTTTGAGCAGCCTGGTGTTGAACTGACAAACCTGAATGAATGCAATAGAAAGTAATTACTCAAGATGAACTACACCTTATGTTAGTTACTTCACAGATGTTTTAAAGTATATTGGAATATGAAGCTTAGTTGCCAGAATGACAATTAAAGGTAGCAGAATATAATTTTAAATGGAATTATTATTTATCTAGTTTTTTTTAACCAGTGCTTACTCAGGAAAAAAGCTAGTTCTCAGTGGGAAATTGTGATCAATAATCGTGATTTTTTTTTCGTTGGTAGAGATATAAAAAACGGGAGATTACATTTCAGAGCTTTGGCGCAAAAGTTTTGCTTTTGAACGTACAAGAGCATAGAAAAAGTGATAACATTACGGAGAAAGAGAGAAAACATTGATAATCCGTCGAAATACAAATACCACTTTGCAGAAGTATCCATAATTACTCAAAAAAAGCATTTGCAAGCAGCAGAAAATAATAAGAATCGAAATCCTTGTTTCACAAATGCTGTGTAAATATTTTCATTGATGTACCTAATGACAATAAATATATTTCATAGTACTTAGCCACAATGAAAGTTTCTTATGACTATGCCTCAAACTAACTAGAAACTTGAAAAACGGTAAAAAAACAAATTCTGAGATGTTTTACCAGACTCAAAAATCATCTGAATAATGTAAACCAGACAAAAACAAAGTCGATTGGAAACTTTTTAATTTTTCCTACATAACTCCACCACACCCAAACCGCGTTTTAAAAATCAAGTAGCAAGACCTATCAGGACCCCTCAGCATATCATTTTTTACATTTGTTCACCATAGATGAATTTTACGAGATCACATGGTTGAGAAAATGTCAACAGACAAACCGAGAGATATGAGTGATATGGATTGATGTAAAAGTTATAGGAGTCCATTAATTATGCGATTTACTTTTAGTCTAAATGCGTTGGATTTATTAAAAAACAATTTGATTCGTAGTTTTTATTTAAAATTAATAAAACAATGTATTTTATGATTCATTCCATGGAGCCTCATGGTTCCTTGACCAACTTTGTCCCAACCTTACACAATTCCTTGCGAAAATAAATGACCTGATATTTGCCTAGACTAGACCCCTCTCTTCCTCACGTCAGATTTGACCCCCCCCCCCAACCCAAAACGCCACTTAATTAATGGCCGCCCCTTTATAAACATCCACTCCCCTGCTATCGCGTGGGAGGCAAAAAACTGTTATTGCACGTAACCTATTCCAGTAAAATTACAAAAAATTGAGGTGCTCTGTTATAGGAATTCTGCGGCCCACTGCTCGATTCTGTGAAAGTTTCACACGCTGAGTTGCGGTTTATAGGGTGGTAGGGTTTTTTATTAGAAATCGGTCATTCTTGGTGTTTTTTTTTGTCGGAGCCTGTTTCTCACCCTCTTGGGGATCTAGCCATGGAGACAACTACACTCAACCATCGGGCTGAGGGGAACCGCCAGCAGGGATAGTCCGAGACGAATTTGAGTGGGACTCACGCCTGTGAGGAGCAGTTCCCCATTTTTGTGAACTCTCATTGTTCAGAGGCTCATATTTATCAACCACACTTCGTTCGGGATAACATAATGAACAACCGTTTGAAATATTTTGGCTGGTTAATACATGTCACGAGTACAACACTGGTATAAGAAATTTTCTTTAGGTACTCTGTACTAATTTCAAATTTTATTACAAAAGATTCCCCCGAACGCGGCGTCTATGTGACGGGAGTACTAAGGCTAAGTTTATACTTAGAAGGTGCACACAGTGTGAGAAATGTCTGGAATGGCAGTAATGAAAAGTGCTGTAAAAGTAATGGGCCGGCTAACTACGTCACTCACTCTCCATTGTTTATTGAACTGTAAAACGGGACGAAACGGGACGCTCAAATTGCAAACGATATCGTTACCCGCTTAACGTTTCGATTTCCCGACAAACTTGATTCTACTCATTCTTTGGAGCTAGCAGATTGCTATTGCTATTAAATTTAGATAAGGAATTAATTTGCTAATAAAAATATTTTCAGGAAATCGATGCAGATAATCTCTCCTTAAAGTCTAAAACGTCATAATTAAGCTTGATACATCCTGCTGGTTATGCGGGTCTTAGAAGTACCAGATACCGGTAATAATGGACGCCAGCAGTATCTCGACAACCGCTCAACTTAGACACACACACACACACACCCTCCTACCCTGTGCGGTCCCACCACCCCTGTTCCAGGCAACCTCAAACCCTTGAGGAGTGGGGGGAAGAGCAATCTGTTTCTCCCTCCTCTCCCGCCCGAAGGCCTGTAGAAAATTTTATAATAAAAGTGGCGAATAGTAGTTGCTGGAAATTATGCTCCGCTTTCTGAAATGGCCGATTGGTGGCGACATTGCATTAAAAATTACGCAATTATTTTGCAAAAATCCATATTAACCTACTCATTGAATAGATTTATCTTGCTGACCGGTCACACTTTTTGTTTATGCCATTTTTTCATATTTTGATCAGTTGATGGTGACGGAAGGGTCGAATGTCATTTCAGAAAAAGTCATATAAATTCTGTTTGGCTGCACCGATTTTGATGATTATTATTTCGTTTAAAAGAGTATTTACCTGCGATCATAATGAACGCTCAACCTTGTCAGGTTAGCTCAGTTTGTGGCCGTTAGTTGGAGCTTTGTATGAATATTTTTGATATTGATCGAAAAGTGCATGAAAATTCCCATAAAATGGTGAAAACAGCAGACCAATATTTTTTTTGTTATGGAGTCATACAGCGATTTTCTCTAATGTCCCCCTCCCCTTTGATTTTTTGAACGGATCCATTCAAAAAATTAAAACTTCAGGTAATGAAATTGATGCATGGATACCATATTTTAGAGTAAAATTGACAGATGAAAATGTCAAGTTGGCTGCTGGGCGCCATCTTGGGAAAAAATTATAGGAAATCGGGGGTCTTGTGGCACATCATTTTGAAGCTCCTGACAAGTACTTTAAATCCTATAATATAAAGTCGATACCTTTACCTACTACAAAAAGGTGGTACCTTTAATATTTACTTGAACACAAACCCACTAACATGCATATCTCTAAAAATAATTGTAATTCCCTGCCGTGTCCACAGCAACAGCGATAAAAACTTGTTTTGTTATTTTTGTTAACAGTAACAAGGATATCAGGAGGAAAACAACAGTTAAAATATTCTTATTTAGTTTTCGGTTTTAGTGCTAGATACTGTTTGAACTATTTTTAAAATGGTAAATTCTCGTCCATTGGAAGACAAAATCGAAGCGATTTTTGTTTATGGTGCGACGCGTAACTTTCACGAGACCGAAAGGATTTTTACTGATCGTTTTCCCGAATCGTCCTATCTGTAGAAAATCTTTAAGGGCACTTTTATTTAAATTTACAGCTACAGGTAGTGTAAACAACAAAAAGCTCCCAGATCATCCGACCATCCCGGAAGAAAAGCAAGTTCAAATAATTGGTGAGATCATAGTAAATCCCCAACAGTCTACTTTCTCCATCGCGAATGTATGTGAGGTTTGTCCTTCTACTGTATGAAGACTTTTGAAAAATAATATCACCCATACAAAATTCAAATGGTACATCAGCTAACTGAAGATGACCCTGATCGACGAACGGAATGCTGCGAGACTATGACGGAAACCATAGCAAGCCATCTTACCTGTATCCAAAATATTCGTTTTAGTGATAAATGTACATTTTCTCTCAACAGCAATGTGCCCAGACAAAATTGTCGTTATTGGAGTGACACCAATCCTCACGTCTTCCGGGAAATTCATACTCAACATCTACAAAAAATTAACGTTTGGGCTGG
Organism: Acanthoscelides obtectus; assembly: GCA_963669975.1. NCBI lineage: Eukaryota > Metazoa > Arthropoda > Insecta > Coleoptera > Chrysomelidae > Acanthoscelides > Acanthoscelides obtectus. The sequence continues at coordinate 59,166,984 of CAVLJG010000008.1, read as the reverse complement.
GATATTGGGAGGCCTCTATTCATCGAACAAACTTTAACTGGAGAACTGTATTTGGATATGATGGAAAATACTATTGACCCTCTAATCACCCACATTCTCGAAGCGAATGACTTCGATACTGATATTGTATTCCAGCAAGATGGTGCTGCAGCACACTACTACAGACAAGTTAGGAATTATTTAGATAACAATTTCCCCGGTCGTTGGACTGGCCGTCGAGGTCCTGTGGAATGGCCAGCTCGCTCGCCAGATTTGACATATTTAGACTTTTTTATGGGGCTATTTGAAGTAAAAGGTGTACGAAACTGAACCTGATTCAATATTGGATATACGACTGAGAAATATCGATGTTACTATGTTTGAAAATGTTCGACGCGAAATTACGGACCGGCTGTTATTATGTCAAGAAGATCAAGGCAACCATTTCCAGCGTCTTCTAAACTGAACTCAACGTATTAGAATTATCAAGTTAAATGTCAATGTATTCAGGTAATTATTAAATGTACCACCATTTTGTAGTAGGTAAAGGTATTGACTTTATATTCTAGGGTTATAAAGTACTCATTAGGAGCTTCAAAATGATGTGCCACAAGACCCCCGTTTTCATATAATTTTTTTCCAAGATGACGCCCAGCGGCCATCTTGGCATTTTCATCTGTCAATTTTACTCTAAAATGTGGTATCCATGCATCAATTTCTTTATCTCAAGTTTTAATTTTTTGAATTGATCCGTTCAGAAAACCAAAGGGGAGGGGGACATTAAAGAAAAGCACTGTATAAATAAATAGGTTTGAATTACAATTTTTAGGTAGTGCTAGATAAGACTTATTTATTTATTCAGCAACATCCAACAGCCATAGCCAATTACAGGATGGATAAACATGAAAATATAAACCTAAGTCAACAAGCTATACATGCTGGAAAGGTCTTTCAAAAGATTTGACGCCAACACATGCGCCTTCACTTGCAAGACATTTGTAAGGCCAATTCTTGAATTTGCTGGCCATGCATGGGAAACTGTGTTTTGTTTTGGAGCGCGCAGACCCAACTATGAAGTTATTCCACTTAACCGCATTCTTTGACTGAAGAATTCGAGGCGATCTCATATTTACTTTTAGAATACTCCATCGTGTGATTGGCACCAAACTGAAGTCCCTATACCATCGCAGCAATCACCGCAGACACAGCCTTAAACTGCAAAAAGAGGCATTTAAAACGACAGTCTTTCAGTGGTTTCTCCCCAATCGCAACAATTTACCAGATAGTGGTTAATGTTAAGTCAATTAATAGCTTCAAAGTGTGGAACAGTGTACAAACTTTATTGCTATGAACTTTTTGTTGTCCGTAGACTACGTTTTCCTTTTGTACATGAGCTTGCAGTATTATACCTTCCTCATTTCTATTTTGTAATAATAATTATGGTACAGTGCCCAATGTTCTTTATTCTGCATTTATTTTCAGTGTAACCCTGCCTAATTTTACTTGAATCGGTGCTAATCTAGCAGCATACGTACGCAGTGAATTATTCTGTTCTGAGAACAATCGATGTTGTTTGCTGTGGCCCCACTGAATGCGACGAGGAACAAGGAATGCTGATGGCTGACGTTGATGCTCTTCTCGGAGTTTGCTAGCTCAGCTTCGTATTATGAGAGAAGCCTTCCCAGCCTTTAACCAGATATCAGATAGCATCAGGCCAGTGTTGTCAGATTTAAAGTTTTAAAAATTTCACTGCATGAAATGGATAATTATTTTCAATAAAAGTGTTTTGAGAGTTTTTGTGGTAACTGTAGACAGAAGTAAAATTCCTATACTTGTCAAGGTGTCCTTAAAAAAGCAAATTATGACCAGGCGAGTTCCACCAGGAAACCATTCAGAGTTCTTAAGATCGAAGTTGCAGTGTTATTTGGCACAACCGTATCTCCGTCAATTGAGACAACTACTGGTTCAGAGATAGGTGGTTTTGTAGAGGTAGGAAGCAATTTTCTCTATACAATCTTCTTGGATCACTTTACGCATGGAAAAAGTATTCTGATGACCCGATATTGCTTTATACGCCACCTAATGTCTTCTTTTAAGCCTTTAATGGTATGCAACATCACTCATCTGTCGTATATCGAAATCAATAGTACAGGTGTAGTCAAATATAGTGATGCAGTTAGAGCCCATTAGCAGGGCATACTTTTGTTTGAAGTATCGTAAGAGGCGGTCATGCCAAATGAAGATAGATATTTGTAAAAAATAAAAGGCTTGTTTAAAATTAGAAACGAATATCTTGTAGAGAATTCCATAAATGTTTCCACACCTCCGAATTCGTTCAGGACTCAAAGGTATTTCGACCGCTTAGCGAAGAACAATAATTATTTACAATCACACTTTATTGAAACGATCATTTACTGTTGGTATAATCCCGACGTACTGCATTCTTTCAAAAATCACCTTACTGGCACTGTGATTTATCAACTTTCCATTAAACAAACGAGGTATACCTTGTTACTATTCGTCGTTGTTCGTCAGAGCCGTCCAGTGGACCTTTACTCTTAGTTAAAAGTGTCATCGGTCTGTTAGTCTGTCAGGTCTGGCTACCCAGATACCAAACATGTTTAAGGAGAAAAGGGAACCAAGGAAAGAAAATAAGAAAGAAATAGAGCAAAGAAAAGAAGTAAATCATTTGAAGTAGCTTAAGCATCATTGGTTTGACTACTCGAATAATTTTGTAACTCCAAAAAACAATTTTGATCGGTTTTGTACACTGAAAAATTTTGGTTGGTCTGAAATTCACAATTCAATATTGATCACAGTGCGAGGCGCGGCCTGGAATGTTTGCGAACTTGCTCGATCGATTGATCGTACGTCCCCACCGGGGCACAGAGTAGAAGCAGCACGCATAACGAAAACATCATTCTTCATTTTTAAAGGCAAGTGTACGTGAAAATCTATGATGTGTGAAATTTGGTTAATAGATAGAGCGTATAAATGTAATAACATCAAGAATTGATAAGCACCATCCACTACTCCTTACAACCCCCAATTTTTAACCCCAACACCCCCACACATTTTCCCAGTTTCTGTATCTCATTCTAGCTGAGTAGAGTTACTTATTGGGAACAGAAGAAACTTTCAAAGTAAGTCAATACATACTCTTACGAAAAACTCTGTCTTGTGCCTGTGTACAAGATGATTTGAACATCAAAAAAGATTGGAACAGAAGAAACTTTCAAAGTAAGTCAATACATACTCTTACGAAAAACTCTGTCTTGTGCCTGTGTACAAGATGATTTGAACATCAAAAAAGATTAGTTGATTTCTGAATATATGTTTATTCTCCAATATAGTCCATACATTTTTACAGCGATTTATACCGTATGTGTAGCGATTTTGTGGAAGCCCTAAGTAATACATGTCTACATTTGTAATGACTTCTACCAGCTTATCTTAAATGTTGCAATAATATTCTACTGTTATACTCTTACCAGTCTGTAGGTAACTAATCAACAATATATCACTTTTGTATCACAAACGATGGATACTATATTCTTTTCAGTCGATTTCAGCATTGCTTGCTTTGAAACAGAATAAATTCATTCGACTCTGCGGTTCGAAGTTGCAATTTATGGTCATAGTGATACACCCAGGAATTAACCATAATTATAAATTGACACACAATAAGTTATGTACTCTACAAATTCATCCAGATGTTGTTGGAAAAGTCTTACTTCAATTCATCTTTGCTTCAAAGTTAAAGAATGCCTCACTTATCTTACAGATAGCTTTCTAGACCCCCAGGTCATTTTTTAAAATATAATAGGTAAAATCATTTGAGACGCCTGCAGCGTCAGTAATTCGTTTATTTTTTAAAACTATACCTATCATAAATAGGATTAAGAAATCATCGCTGGTAGCAGTTTTCGGGCGACCACTGCATGCTTCGTTTTCGCGTCTGCACGACTAAGCTTAAATTCAGTAAACCGGGTAGATACCGATCGAAAATGAGCATCACTTCCTAATACATTTATCATACAGTATTAGTACAAATTTTGTCCAGTTCCATCCTTCTCTGTACAAGTACTTATTCAGTGCATGCCTTTCTAATTTCCTCGTTTTTTTAGACAACACGAAGTATGTCTATTGAAAACCCTCCGATTTAGATCAGCTTGAAACTGCGCATGTACCTAATATTAGTGAGTAGTGTCTAGTAGTCCAACAAAGTAATATGTTTTCTGATACCAACGCCTTCTGTATGCGAGTTCAGACACTTTTCAATTTACATAGTATAGCAGTCGCATTACTCTGGTACGAGAACCATTTTTAGAGTAAGAACCGATTGCGCATGGTGCCCGCACATCCTGCCACGTGACGTCCGTTCAACCTCAGACATTCTTGTCCAGTCTTTCAGTGCTCCGCCATTACGTTTAACGTTTGTGTCAGTATTAGTTGCGTGATTATACAGCTTCGTTTGTCGCCATGCCACTCAGGAGGCCCGCTCAGTAATTCGGTTTTTAAACGCAAAAAAGTTTGTCCTGTCAAAGCTGAGAGGTGGCATCGAACAACATTGAAGCTTAAGCGCGGTGTTTGAAACCGCTGGCGGAGCCTGCTCTCTAAGGCATCATTCTGCTTCACGGCAACGCTCGGCCTCACGTTGCGGCAGTACCAAAACGCAGCTGGACAAGTTTCGTTGGAAATCACTAGATCATCCACCATACTGTCCTGGCACCGTCAGACCTTCATCTTTTTTCCACTCAAGGAATTTCTTGGTCGAAAGCGTTTGGAAAATGATGACATGGTGAAACAGGTTCCTAAATGGTTTAACGGTCACGCGGCAGAGGCCTTTGGCTATGGGATACAAAACCTGGTGCCACGATTTGACAAATGTGTGACTATTGCATTGTACAAATTAAGTTGCTCTGCCTCCATTCAAAACGGTTCTGATATAAAATCATCGTCATATGAGACTTCCCTGAAAACCCCAGACAGTTTTCATGCACAGCGTATTGTGTATGCATCCGAGTCACAATATCAGCTTATTAGAAACTCTGGAGTGGAGGTGCAGTGTACCATTATGTCGGACTTGGAGCTGGATGTTATTATGATACAGTGTTGACGGGCAAGCGACGCTGGCAATGGCAATAGCAAAGCCAACTTTCAAGCAGTCCGCTTCTCGCTACTGCTCTCAGTAATTGACACTAAAAATTCTCTCTCTCCCCCTCTTTCTCCCTTTATCGCGCAACCTGCATGTAAAGAAAAGTTTGCAACGCAGTTGTTGTGCAGTCTGCGATACACAGTCGTATACTAGGCTATAAAATGCATGGCCATACATCTGAGTGAATTGATTGGAACAAAAAGGGCTGTACAAGACAAATACATTTTGATCACAATAGGAGAGGAACGTAGATATAGCAATCGTAGCTGCTGATGTCCAAGATTCGACCTCCTTTTCGTTCATTTTGAGAGGACCTCAAGCAGACCAGGATGTGTTTGTATAATACAGATCAACGATATTAACTTCTTTTTTGAGTCTTCAAGCATTTCGGGTTCAAGCACTTTGTTTACAAACCTTTGGTTGCTTATGGGATGAATTCTTAGAAAAATCACTGACACTTTTTTAACACACCCTGTATAAGTGATATGTATTTTAATATAAGTTATATCGATGTCATACACATAATGTACGCCGCATGAAAGCAGAAGAGTACCTGAGAGTACACAGAATCTCATAAACGGTGGCAGGAATAACAGTACCTTTGTATGAGTTATTTTTGGGGTATCGCTTTCCCTTTTAGAGAAATATGACAAAACGTAATACTTTTGACATTTCAATCAAAATAAACAACGTTTTGCTCCAAGGATCAATGACGAGTCTTGATATATTATTCATAATGATGTACCAATTTCCAGATAATTCGGAATGTTAGCAAGCTTGCTGTATTTCGCCTGGGCTATGGTTAGAAATCATAAAAGCTGCTTCCCTGCCTTCAAAAACTACTTTGACGGAGCTAGAAGCCAGTATAAAAACTGCCGCACAAAGCATATACGGGTAATAGCTGAATTTGCAAAGTTTGATAATAAACAATTTTCGAAATTCGGTTTAAAAAAAATTGCAGTTGATAGCACCGTATGATAAACTTGGTTTTGATTTTAACGTGTTTACATATGGGGACACTTAATTACGCTATATAATCCAAGCTCAATATTGAAAATGTAACAACCCACCCGTTCCTTTTCTCATTTACAACTTAAAAGTATTGTATTTCAAGAATGTAGGCGGTGAAATAGTTGGGTCAAGCACTTTTATATCCTGAGACGTATGGCCCAGAGGGATATAATGTGCTTTATCCGCGAAGATACTAGGTAAATAAAGTGATGAGATTGGCAACGTAGCGTTCGATCTGGCAACACTGGAGGTGGCGGGCTGGGAGGGCAGACAGGGGCACATGTGATTCGCCTTCAGTACAAGTTTGAATTCGCTCGAGTCATTTGGTTGTTCGTAGCCATTTTTTTTGTGAATCATTTTTTCATATTGTGCTATCAGGTTTTGCTTCATACTTGGGCACAGTGCAACGGAAACTTTTGTTAAACTTCAACAGGCCTACGGAGATAGTGTTTTGTCAAGTGCCCAGTTTCTGCGGCGGTTTAAATTATTTTCAGAAGGCAGAGGGTCGATTGAAGATGAACCACGAAGTGAAAGGCCTTCATCTTCAAGAACCGATGAAAATATCGAGAGTATCAGGGATCTTGTACGTTCAGGTCGTCGGTCGCCAGTCAGAATGATTGGAGAATAGCTAAATTTGACCCACAACACCTTTCATGGATCAAGAACAATTGGGTGTTGCATCACCATAATGCTTCTTGTCACACAGCAATGTCAATAAACGAGTTTTTTCCGAGTAAAAATTTTCCTGTTGCTCCTTAATCGCCTGGTTTGAGTTCTTGAGATTTTTTTCTTTTGCCGAAGTTAAAAAATCATCTCAAGGGAACTCATTTTGGGACCGTCGAAAATATTCAAACGGCTATAACCGACCAGCTGAAGGCTATTCCAGTATCGGAGTTAAAGCACTAATATGAGGAGTGGAAAAACCATCTCTAGCAATGAAACACTTCAGAAGGAAGTTATTTTGAGGGTAAAAATATAAAACAGTATTATATTTGAATACAAAAATTAGCATCATTACTTAATTTACAGTCCTCGTATGTATAGATTTGGGTTCACTATTGTGAAATGATACAACCTTTAATTTGATCAACACATTGACTACTGGTGGTTGACACTGAACTACTACAATGGTGTTGTGTCTCACTCATCAGGACTGACACTACATACATAAATTTGTTATTTTACTCTATCAATCATGAGTTCTGTGCTGAATTATATTTGCCTTATACGCAACGCATCGAAATAAATAAAATATTTGTATCCTGGAGTTTCTCGTTTAATTCATTGAAATTAGAAATATAGCATACCTGAGTATTTCCTGAACGTTCGGTACCTCTGTCCAAAGAGAGCACACACGATGTCTGCATTACAGAACGCTGAGTAAGAATGGAACACTGCTGCTATATATCAGGGTATGATAAAGATAGAAGATGCTACGTACGTCGACGCATCATTCGTTTTCCACACTCCAATTTATAAAATAGTATGCGACTTGCAACCTCCCAAAATAATTGTGATAAACAAATACAACCAACAAAGATAATTCCAGTTATAACGTAGACTCTGTATTTACGTGTACTACCCTATAACTAGGAGTATTAGTAATATTCAAATTGAGTAGAGTGTTTTCTCGCATGACAATACTGTGTCCAACAAGTCGTTAAATCTTATTTAAATGCAAAGATTCGATATCCGTCTAGGGATATTCTCATTATCATTATATACCTAGGGGAGATTTGTAATTTTTCTGGAGAAATGCAGTGGTAGTAGGAGTAGTAGTAGTGGAAAAAGCGCTATACATAACTCAGTATTATTGCTCTCGCATACCCGTTATATATCTCAACAAAGGCATACTTCTTCACCAAGGAATATAACGTACTACCCTTTTAAGCAAGTTAGCCCCTATATCTCACACCAAGCAAGTTCTGTATGAATCCTAGCAAACGGATTAAGCATATGCACGAGATGCTTATTTTCATATTAGGAAATATGCCGGGATGTGACAACAGCGCTTGTTCGCATTACATCTAATTAGGGAAACAGTTAATATGCCTGGAAGAGATAAGCTGGGAGGCGGCATGGTGTATGTATATAAATATTGCAAGCTGCTCCTGCTACGTTCAGCTTCAGCTTCAGCAGAACCGAAGGCAGCAGACACTTGAAAGGTTGATGTGCAGCGGAAGGTAACTGGATATATTATGATATAACGCGTCAGGATCTCATCCTAATCCGCCCCAGGAAGACGAGTTGATTAACTCCACAGGATAAAGTTGGCACATCTAATAATTATTTATATAACTAAAACAAAGAAACTGTGCGTATCTTAATTGATAAAAATGAGGAATATGTGGATGTACGAGCCATTTATCTGGTATGGCTGATGCTGAGTTGCTAGCCATACCTCAACCTTTTATGGCGCAGTTTAGTTTTTTATTATGAAATCGTTCGTTTTATGTTATAGACATATTGTATTTATTAGGCACTAGACTAAGCCCTCGGCTCCGCTAGGGTGGAAGTAGTGAAAAGTAAAGGTGATTCGTTTCGCATTAGCATGAAAGAGATCAGTTTCTAAGAAAGAAAAAGGAATATTCAAAGTAATGCAATAATTGCTTTGACAACAATAAATTGATTTCGATGTTTGCCTTTTTTATATCATCGACAAAAAGTGAGTAACTTATTTGAAAGCAGATAGCTTTTGAAATGACGTTGAAGGTCATGTCCGCAATTTACATTTCAGAAATTAAAAATAGATGTTTCCCGTTAAAAATGCATTTGATCTTCAAAGAGCCTTGATGGTCATAGTACAGGTCATGTCATACTTGAACATACAGTCTCTTTCTTGCTCTTTTCATTTCTGGTATCAGAAGAAAACTGTCTTGACCTACAAATGGAAATAGCTGATTTGATCTTTCTCACCTCTTTAATATAACCTTGAAGCTCTGCTGGTGTGCAATGCTGGATCTCGGAAGATTCCGCTGATGTGGTATTATAATGTAACATAATATGCATTGACTTTTCCCCTACTTATTTTTTGAACGGCTCAAGATAGCAGGTTCAAATCTAGGATGATGAAGTTAACGCATGGATACTACATTTAAACGTAAAAGTGAAAGTTGAAAGTTTCAAGATGGTCTTGTCAATAAGTAAGGGATACTTTTTGAAAACGACATTTTGGTTGAAGGTGAAATGTAAACATAATAACCTAATACTCTAGCTGAAGTACAGACAAGTAGTATTTCTTAATTTTATTTTTTTTAAATCTGTCCCCTCTTAACTATAAGACCTCTCGTATAAATGCTAGTTAGTGAACCCGACCACTTTAATGCAATAACACTACATCTCGAGACATACAGAATTTAATTTAAAATTACATGTATCTAGACGACACCCGAAGGTATTATTATCATTGGCTAGACGATTATTTAGAGCCAATTTGGAACGTTTGCCAGAAAATTGTTCGGAATAGTGCTGGTGCGGCCTCTTGGATATTTATGTGCATATGGCCCGGCTCGGCTGGTAATAATGAGAAATAATTCCGCAGCAGCGGTTCTTCCTTACAGAAGCACTAAACGGTACTTTTTCTTTTCATATAGTTGAATTTCTTGGCAGCAGAGCGATTGTAGGCAGTGGCGTATATAAGAAGGGCGTTGTGGTTATTTAGAAGTACAAATCCTACGAATTTGAAAAATTTCAAATATCTGCGAGAAACCATCGTCGCATAACCAACCAGTGCCAAAACCTGCAGTTTGCCTCGGTTTTCGGTCATAACTTTTTTGCTATTAGTCCGATCTTTTTACATATGGTCTGATTTTGTAGGTCTCATAAATACCTAGAAATCTTGTTCTAGAAGTTTTTTCGTTCCTGCCAGCACTTTCGATTGAACCCCAAAGAAGCACAATTTCTCATTCTTCGTTGTCAAATAAAAATATATCCCACAAAAATCGGTGTACCCATTTCATGCGTCCATCTATTAAATACCTTCTTGAACAACTTGCAGCAATAAAACCAGACTTTACAATTATTTTGCAAACCAGGAGTATTTTCTTCTAATATGATAAGACTACTAGGAGCACCATAACATCTGTGTTTCTCCCTTTGCTATTAGATATCCATATTTGCGACAAAATTTGTGGATCAGTTTTTTAAACTTATAAATCGTAGACTCAAGCATCTAAAAATCTGAATTTCGTATCGTATGAAAATATATACGTGTAAGTATTTATTTTGTGATGAGTCCCAAAGTATATGGAAAGAAACGTAACGCCTCATTTCAAGTATAGAAAATTAGGTCTTCGGCGATTTGCCTAGTAAAGTACATGTTCATTTTTTATCAACTTATCTCCAATATCCTTGAAATACGATGCTTCAAAACATAAAAATACACGGTTGTCCGGGTACAAAGCTAATTTTTTGGAAAAGCAGGTTTATGTTTTCAAACTCTACAAGTTAAAATAAGATACTGTGTAAATTGTGTCAGATACGCACTATAAAGCAAGATGCATTTTTTCATGCTTAACACGACAGTCCTTTCAATATTATTTGCAACCGGCTACTCAGAGATTCTGCAAACAATTTATAAAAATAAAACTAAAATATACTCGTATCCCTATAAACGTTGTCTAACTGGAAACAAAATATAAATATTTTTTTACATTATGGTAACATTCGTATTTGAGATATTTTTTCAATGTCGTGTATTATACATCACGAAAAGACATATCACTCATTTCCCTCTGACCTTTCAATAATGCTAAGGGGAGACAGCTTTGTAAGTTTAGAAAATCAGTTAAGTAGCGGCAGAGCTAAGAGCAGGTAACGAAAATTTCAGATCGTTCCTAATTTTCTTTTTATCGAGGCTTATCAGTTTCTGATTATTTTTGGGCGTAGTCAAAGACATTGTTGAAAAATGTAAACCTTGTTATTTACGTATTTGTGATATGGCGGCGGAAACGTCGTTTAATAAAGAAAAATTAAAACGTATATGTGGTTTGATTTGGCGAGACAATTGGTCATTTTAGAGCCTCGTCAAAAGACTTTCAAGGAAGTCCAAAGTTATGAAATTAAAGGTACCTTATATTTTACTTACTAATATTCGTTTTTCGAAATAAGACAGCGCAAAGCGCCATCTATCACACCATAATCAACCACTGTGGAAAGCGGATTCTGGAGAGATAGATGGCGCTTTGCGCTGTCTTGTTTCGATAGATCTTTGGCCGGACGGACGAAAGCATCATGTTCTTCGGTCATCAAGAGCAAGATAAATGTTAATCCGATGCCTGCGCACTAACAAAGCAGCTGATTTTACCTGTCATTTTCTTGTAACTGCAGGGCTTCTGCATGAAAATCAATCTGTTTCATTTTTCAAGCAAGTTTGTTTGTAATTCTGCATTCTGGTGAAATAGTCAGTCATTTACAAGCTGCCAATGCATGCAAATGTCTCTAGACCAGTCCGGTCCGGTTGTGAGGTTATATTTAATTGCTTACAAGTACTCGTATATTATATATAATTGTGTTTTGATTTATAATGGTCGGCGACTGAAACTAGCTTTTGGATATGAGGACCACGCGTTCTGAAGGGTAAAACGTCAAAACCAAAATTATAGTTTAACGCATTCGTTCAGGTTGTCTAGCCTTGCTCATTTGAATCGAGTGGGTTGTAAAATCGTCTTAACGCCTAAAATGTTCGTGTCGCTAGAACGTTAAATATTTTGTATCAGTACGCGGTAAGTGCTGATTCAATCTACTTGGCACCATTCATAAACAATAAGCGAAGCAGCGACGGCTCTTCCTTGCCAAAGACCTAACCGGCATTTATTGTTTTTGCATGTCAGAATTTTGTTGGTAGCAAAGCAAGTGTGGCTTGCCACAATTTGCTACTCCTTCTGGAACGTTCGCAGAGTCTCGTGCTTTCCGTTGATTTTGCTGTTCAAGTGCCTGGTAGAACACAATGCACCCACTAACGTTACCTTTACCTCTCATGCAAGTGAAGTATTATCAGATTAAAAATATGGTATCATTCGAGATAATATAATTTTGTAACCTAAGATCCAACCATATGACACTGTACCGCCTCTAGTTCTGCAATCGTTTAACCTGAACAATCTCTGACACCACTTTGGGTGATACTTGAGATGTTAATGTAGACATTTTGGGGGTAAAAACACTAAACTTTATCGTTAATTGATTCAAGGTGTGTGGTGAGTTGTACCACTATAGTTTTCTTTCACTTGTAAGCGAGAGCAGATATACCCTATTTCACGAGTATCCATCACGGTAGAATGACAGCTGATTATCTAGTAATATCTCAAAATTCCCCATATCGGCACAGGACACATAATTCTGACGGATCCATTAACGCCAGGTAGACAGAGCCGAATTTTGTTTTGGTTTTTTGTACGCTACAGATTCATTTTGTACTTGCTAATAGCTTTTATTTAGTAAACGTTCATTTGCATACAAAAACAAAACGCCACAAACAACTTTTACTAGATTTATACCCAATTCATGATTGCCAACGTTGCAGACTAACACAAAATGTCACCAGCTGAGCAGCTGTTCACTCCAGAAGACGTCAAAGCGTGATGCATACTCGTGAAATAGGGTATAAGTTAGTATTCAGCCGGTAGTGAGGCTGATGATGCTGAACAAGGTGCAGAAGGACAAAAATAGGAATCAAACGTAGGTTCCTGCCTGCTCGGTTGTACATGTACATATTGTATATAGGTATGAATGCATATCTATGATGGAGAGTAGATGACTAATACCTTTGGTGAGGAAAATCTAGCGCAATGCTAAAGGAACTGTTAAGCCATAAAAGCTCTTTTGTTGTTGCCTCAACACCAAAATGCTGGCTTAATGATATCTGGAATACAAATTTGCTTCCTGCAGCATATTTACTCTAAAATGATGTTTCCAAAGCATTCTTATAGCATACTTGTACACCACCCTATATGATACATTTTGAACTGTTGCATGAACGTATACAACAAATATTTTATGCGGCATATAAGCTCGGTAGTCAAAATAGTTGTATTGTGGGCGAGCCTTGTTGTTTTGGTGTGCAAACTACTATTTTACACAACAAACTGCTCCCAATGGAAGCAATTATACTACTGTCGTTTGGTAACTGTTAGAGGGTATAAATCTACAACAATTTAGTTGGGTACTTCGACAAGATTAAACCACTGATGACTCTTTTTACGTTATTATCTCGAGCTTTCGATGAACTGTGCAGTCATCATCAAGAGCTACAATTACATTTAGAAAGTTGGTTTTACAATACTTACACAGTATGTGAGATTATTGCTAAATGTTATTAAATGTTAGGTTGATGGAAACATTTAGTAGCCTGGTAAAAGCTAAATCCATGGTACATTCGTTAAAAATATAAGAAAACACAAAACTACATGTCAGGACACATCACAACGGATTGAAAATTGTTTGAGGTGGATGTTAAGATTCTAACAATTTTACATCGTGGAAAAACACCTGATGCTGCACACAATGGTGCACGACACCGGAATTATCGGATAGCAAGAAACATATGACAGCTGACACATGGCTAGTGGTGATCGTGTCGATGAAACGAATGTGTGTGAGTTTTGCGCGATTTTTCTTGAAAAATTATACTGTTTGGAATTGATTTGGCAACATCACACACAAGCAACGCATAAATAACCGTTTTAAAGATTTTATTAAGTTTTCAAAAAAAGGTATGGAGCTGGTACAAGCTACATTCGACTTCATATATTTCATTTTAGAGATTTGCCGAATTGCTGTATAACATAAACTGTTCTTACAAGCCAAAGACAATATGAGATGTGCCATGATTATATATGTATACGTATATAACCATGCGGCATATTGGGTAAAACATATATTCCTCTACTGAAAATCAAATAATTCTGTGTCAGCCCGGCATTACAAGTGATGATGAACATTAGTGTAATTATATCCAAATATAGCATTTGTGGAAAACTTGATTCATATAACTTCAGATTTTCATCCAAAAATTAATCTAGATATGTTTTTGATCATTATTAAAATATGAATCAAATTGGTAGCCCGTAACAAGGCACTACTTTGTACGATAATTACAATAAAATTTGCTGCGTAAAGTTATTCAGTAGCCCTAAATCACAGTTTAGAAGCTTATCATATTATACCTGTGTATGAAATTCACAATAACAGATATGTCAGTAAACAAGATAGATGTGATGTGTTTGAAAATATTCTTCACGTCCCATATACAAATAGTTTGATCGCAATAAAGTAGAATCATGTATCATAATGTTTACATAACACAAACACTGAACCTTGGACTGATGCAAGGGTTCATTAGCGGCTGCAAGAGTTTCTAACCTTTTGTTGTATAACTGTTACATGAAGCCCTTCTACAGGGTGGGCCAAAAGAAGCTGACCTATTTTAAACTTTAATAACTTTTTTATGTATTAATATTTTTTAATATAGTTTTTACAAAAATAAAATATATTTATTAGAGTTTTTTTTCGTATTAAGTATGAAAAATAATGTCGCGTAAGTGCCGGCCATTTTCTCTTTCACACACATTCCTTCCCAAGACATTGTCCATAACTGCCTTCAATGTTTCCCGATTTATGGCTCGAATTTCCATGCTGATATTGTCCATAAGTTGTCTTAAGGTTCGAGGTTTATTGCGGTAAACTCTTTCTTTCAAATATCCCCATAGATAAGAATCTGGCGCGGTTAAATCAGGGGAACGTGAGGGATATTCAATTGCCGATCTTTTTGAAATCAGACGTTCTCCAAAGGAGCCTCTTAGCAATGCCATTGTGGCTCCAGCTGTATGAGCTGTGGCTCCATCCTGTTGGAACCACATATCAGGTCTATTTTCAAGCGTTGGAATCAAAAAATTTTCAAGCATAGCTCTATACCTCTCGCCAGTAACAGTCACCGCAGTTCCATCGTCATTTTAAAAGAAATAAGGCCCAATAATACCCTGAATGGTAACACCACACCAAACCGTACATTTAATGGGGTGTAGTTCTCTCTCGTGTACAGCCCTTGGATTTTGCCTTTCCCAAATTCTTGCATTTGGCGTATTCACAAAACCATTCAGATGAAAATGCGCCTCATCAGTCATTATTAGACGATTTAAAAAATCTTCTTTCTCTCTAACCAATTGCTGAAAACGAATGGCATAATTTTGTCGTTGTGCATAATCTTGTGGTCGTAAGTGATGAACCATTTGAATTTTGTAAGGAAACATCCGCAAATGTTTCAATATTCTTCTGAGGGATGTCCTGGAGAGGCCTAATTGAGTTGACCTTCTTCTGGTCGATGGTTCGAGGTCCTCTTGAAAACTTTCCTCTACTCTCTCTATGTTTTCTCCAGTGAAAGCTAAACGTGGTCGTACAGTTCGGAGAAGGTCCGATACAGAACCCTGGGTTTGAAAACGCCAAATAATGCTGCGGATAGCCCCAGTGGATGGGGCGGTTCGCACGTTAAAAAATCTTCGATAAGCTCTCTT
This sequence comes from Acanthoscelides obtectus, assembly GCA_963669975.1. Lineage (NCBI taxonomy): Eukaryota > Metazoa > Arthropoda > Insecta > Coleoptera > Chrysomelidae > Acanthoscelides > Acanthoscelides obtectus. The sequence continues at coordinate 59,151,327 of CAVLJG010000008.1, read as the reverse complement.
AGTGTTTACAATCGAATGATTATGTTCATAGTAAAATTGTACGACTTTGGTTCTCTGGATTAGATTAAGTCTCTTCCATTCTAAAATATCTAGACCTCTACTTTGTAAATCTGAAAAAAAAAATCAAATATGTTAACCTGGGAAAAACTTATGAATTTTTAACATCAGTCAGGAACTTTTGGCCCACCCTGTACAACCTCCTAAATGACTAAAGTGTTGTATTAGGTGTACCCATTTGGCTTATGCAGGGTGTTTGCGAAAGGTTTGGAAATCTCGAACCTGGAAACACTACAGACCAAAATATGTGAATTGACCTAAACATACCTACCTTAGTCCAAAAGTTGATAGTTTGCGAGATATTGTTGAATTTCTGCCTTTCTTGTGGATATTGTGGGAATTTTTTCTAGTTTTCTAGTGTGGTGTGCAGCATTATCAAGCACAATGACGGCATTGTCATCAAGCTTTGGCAGCGTTTCTTCAAGCCATCGTTCAAATGAACTCCCGTGCATCTCTTTATGGTAGTCGGTAGTTTTCTTTGACTCAAATGTCCATAGGGCAGTGGGCACGAAGCAATGTTCACTGCCAATGTGACAGATAAATCGTTTTCCTTATCCTGAAAATAATTGTTTCATATAGAATCCAAGAAAACTAATAATACAAGCAGAATATCTAACAGGTGTTGGTTCCAAATCTACAAGATATAGCTAAGTTTAGTGTAGCTAAGTTTTCAGCGTGGGCTCATAGATTCAGTCTACAACACAAATGACGAATTGGTTAGATAAGCGTACCTGACGGATTCTGTAGGCCAGTGGTTAGTCTATCTGAAAAGGCTTGTCTTGCTGATTTAATTGTAGAGTCAGCCCATGCTTTTTGTATGTTCTGCATTTATCCAGGTTTCATCCAAGTAATAAATTTTTCTGCCCTGGTCGTGGTATTTCTTTATTGATTTTAAATAATTTCCTCACCATAAAATAATCTCTTGGTTGTCCATCAAAATACTACTTTGCCCCGTTTTCTATACTCAAAATAAAGTTCTTTGAGTAAGCTATAGAATGTGGTCCTGTTGAAAGTAAGTAAGTCTTCATCACTATGAACCTCCTGTAACATTTTGGCTATGGTGGAAAGTTCCTGCCTTTCAAAAAATTGATGGACTTTGCGACTGATGGCATTCCGAGCAAAGTTATCGACTGTATCCAACAGCTTCATGTAATGCAGGCTCTTGTGTGATGGAGAGAATTTTTTATTTTTCTTTATATTCTTTAACAATGTAGAAAATTGTCTTAGGACATAAGCCTGTTTTGTTCGCCTATTCGTCTTTCAATATCATGAATTTTCATTTCAGGATGCTTTCATATTTCGCTCTTATAAACGTTAAGGATAACTTCTTTTGGATGAATATTCAAATGTCCCTTCTTGTCAGTTTTCGGCGAGGAGACATCACTGAAGAGGAAGCATGGCTGAAAGAAGCATTGGGAGACAAATTTTCAGTTTCATCTGCCATATCCATACACGACATGCTAACGTATAAGCACACACTATGTATGCACCGAATATGAACAGCAACTGCCGGCGTCGGCGTGCCGGCGATATCCCGAGCCCGAGTTCTATCCTGTCGAATCCTGCACTTGTTCCTGGTTTTATGGCCGAATAACCAATAGATATTGCAACGCTTATGACGCGGTGCATTTTTTTTGTTCCGGGGCGTAAATCGACTACGAATACGGTATAGATCATTGTGATCTATATCGACCCCTAAGGGTCTATGACAACCTGCAAGGGGTCTACGTCAGCGAAAACAAATTTGGGGGTCCATGAAATGAATATGGGGGTCCACGATAGTGGATCTCAACACATACACTGATAGTACCTATTTACTTACATCATACTATCTTATAATATCAAAACATATACATTATTTATAAAAGTACCTATGAAGTAAAACATTTATTATATATGTTTATAAAATTGTGTAATTTGTAGGATGTTGGTATTCGCTTTATGGTCGCAATACATTTTGAACTTGTAAAAACCTGAGAGTCGCAGTCTCAGAGCTTCGCTACCTTGCACTGACTTGTTCAATTCGTCACTCTATAAATACGAATGTGGGACAAATACGTTTATTCGTTTCCTGAATCTTGAAAAGAAAAGTGCTAAGAAAATATTTTAAAAAATATAAACAGATAGTATATCACACAAATTATAGTGAGTCAGTGTTATTTTGTTTGAGAGTGCTGGAGAAAAGTAAGCACAATATGTTTTATTAAATTTTAGTTTTGTACTCGTAGTTAGCAAAGATAGATAAATTACGCCAATCATGACTTTAGTTATTAGTAGTTAAATATTCAATCATGCAAAATTACACGAGTACTCCTCAATAGTTTCTTTTTGAAAGTTTTAGCAATCGGTAATATAATTACAGTGCAATCTCCGTAATTCGAGCTAATTGTTGCAAGAAGATGTTCGAATTATGGAATGTTTTCGGAAAAATCAAAAAATATTTTTTATATACAGCTGCTGGATTTTCTGTCTTATTTAAATAATTTAATTTTGCCCACAGATGACTGATGCCATGTCCTAATCTAAAAAGAAATGTAGACAGTACAGTGTTGATTATTTGAAATTTGCCTTCATTGCTGGACAAACAATCGTGCCTTTTATGCAACAAAGTTTTGGGCAATGACGCTATGAAACCATCTACACTGCAAGATCATCTGAGAAGATGCCACCCTGATAAAACAGAGAAAGATTTGAAATACTGACAAACACCCAAAGATAAATTTCAGAAGAGACCTACACTGGATAGAATGTTCGCTTCGACGTCACAAAGAAATGATACAATATCTCGTTACTCACAGCAAAATCCGGAAAACCGCATACTATCGGAGAGAAGTTAATTTTGCCAGCCGTTGAAGAGGTTTTAAAAACTGTTTTACACAAACCTGCATCTGATATCATTCAAAGAATTCCCTTAAGCAACAATACTGTTGAAAGACGTATTGATGAAATGAGTTCTGATATTGAAAGCTTTTTAAGTAATTATTTGCAAACGACCCATTTCTCTATACAACTGGACGAGTCAACTTTACCTGATAATGCAGCATTATTATTGGCATATGTTCGTTTTATTATGAATCAAGAAATCTACGAAGAACTGCTCTTCGCAAGAACTTTGATAACCGACTCTAAAGGTGAATCAATATTTCATGTTTTGAGGGATTACTTCATTGAAAAAGCAATTCCTTTATCAAAATATAATATCAGTAGCTACAGATGGAGCACCTGGACGTTATCGTGGATTTATAAGCTATTTAAAACAAAATGTGTTAGGGGTATTAGCAATACATTGCGTCATCCATCGTCAACATTTAGTTGCTAAAAATTTGAGTGTTAGATTGCATGAATCACTTCATTTAGTCATTGATGCAGTAAACCGAATCCGAAGCAACGCGTTGAATACGCGGTTATTTGCGCAGTTGTGTGAAGAAAATGGCGAACACTTTCATCAGTTTCTCCTTCACACTGAAATACGCTGGCTGTCGAAAGGCTTATGTTTGACAAGATTTTTTGCACTTTTTGAGACTATTTTAGAATTTCTGGATACTAAAGATTAAATTTTAAAAGAAAATTTAATAAGGAGGAAGACACAATTTAATATGGTTATTTTGCATTTGCAAGGCGACAGTTTAAATTTGATTAAAACAAAGTCCATCTTATCAGCGTTTCTTGCCAGAATTAAACTAATGAAGCAAAATATTGGACGGGGCGAATTTTCTCAGTTCCCCAATTTGTCACAGGCAAGCTGCCAGGAAGACGACGTTTCAACTTACGTTCAACATTTAAATGCCCTCTATTCAGATTTTGAATCTAGGTTTGAGGATATTTTTACTATGGTAATAACACCGTGGATAATTAATCCATATGGTGACATAGAAGAAACGAATGTCATAATACAAGGGGAACTGACTGAACTGAGTACAAACGAAGAACTTAAAGTTCAGTTTCAAAACGGATATCAGCAATTCTGGCTGCAAAACAACATACCCGTTACTTATCCCGTATTATGGAATATAGCGAGGAAATTTTTAATTTCCTTTCTATCGTCATACCTAGTGGAAAGGGGGTTCAGCGCTGTTACCAATCTCCTAACGAAAAAAAGAAACAGACTGGACATCATTAGCCGAGGAGATTTAAGATTAACCCTTACAAAATTGACGCCAAATGTTGATAACTTATTATTAAAGCATCAGATTCATCCTTCTCACTAAAAATATTGACTTATTGCTTATGTTATTTTATTTATAGTTTATTTTATGTTTATTGGTGTCTGACCAATAAATGCCCGCATTGGGAATAAGTGCCCGCATTGATTTTTTTAAAGAACCCCACTTTATAGACAATATTTTTTTTTAATTATTCTGAAAATTCAAGGGTAGGTACACACTAAAATTCGTTAATTTTTTGCCTATTTTTATATAACTTAAACGTATAAGAAGCGGAATTTAATCAAACTAACAGTGAAATTATTGTAGAACATACGTTTATGTTATAATTAATAAACGAACTCGCTTATTGTACTATTTTAAGTAAAAAACTATTTTTTATTATTTTTCACTTTTTTTTATTTTATCACTCTTATTTTTTTTCAATGCGGGCACTTATTCCCAATGCGGGCACTCATTGGTCATACACCTGTTTATTTAATGTTACGTATATTTTACATAACAGATACAAAAATTTATTTTGAGTAGTTTTAATTTAAATTCAATTAATAAATGTATAACTTAACATGTGTTTTTACTTTAAGTTTTTAACACTAAACTTAACTACAGATAGAAGTTTACAGGAAATCAATATCAGGTTAGTAGGGGGTCTACCCAACACGGAAAAACATGGCAAGGGGTCTACGACACAAACAAGTTTGGGAAACTCTGGTATAGATTTTTGATTCCTCATGACAAGTTCAGACTGGGGTCATGGTAGTGCTGGAGCAATATTTATAACCACGTTTGATCGACAATCTTGGAAACCATCGATCATATGTGAAAAAGTATGCGAACAATCTTGTAGGGAATTGAATTCTTAATCATTTCACTTCTATAAACATTTGTTATACAGGTTTGAGAAATTCAAGGGTGAAGGATGTAATGACATTTCCACATATAGTGGCTAAATTAACCATCGCGCGACTGTTGAAACAAATTCTCAACAGTCCCTTCTTGAAGAACCAACGAGACGTCGAAAAAACGTGACAGAACAAAGTTAATTGTTTACAAAAAATTACAGTGTATCTCAGTTTAACCATTATAAGCGGAAATATCATTACATGTACCTTTATCTTTTAATTTTTTGTAATCTGTTCACCAAGGGAGAATTTTGTATACATACAAAATCATGAAGAATATGATGCCTTACAAATTTATTTCTATTACTTTTGTACATAGGATCGATGATTTTCAAGATTTTCTATCAAACACGTTTATCAAAAAGGCTGCAAATGCTGACGCCAATGTGAACTTATCAATAAGCAATAACGTCTAACGATATTACAAAAAAAAATCACTGTCGCCAAAATTGTAGTTTTTCCTTATACAGAATCTCCCTGTTTCTTGGCCTATATATGTATATTTATCGTGACTAAATTATGGACGTTAAATCCCCGCAGCAAACACGTTTCCGAACCCTTTTTCATGATTACTGCTCCCCATACACCATGGACTGATAGGCAGCAATGTTGTTGAAAGTCTCACTATGGCGACATTTAAAATGTATTGGCACACAACAAGCTTTCAACTTAGAAAATATTTATGTTTTCGGTATAATCAATTCCGAGCCTGGACCACATACAAATTTAAACTTTGTTATGGATTCAACAGCACCGGTCGAATCTTGCAAATAATTCATGGCGATCTGCTGGGAGTGAAACAATATTTGGTAGGCTGTTTTGACGTGATGTAACTTGTAACATGATATGAAATAACGTGACAGCTTCGTGAAATAATCAGCGTTGGTCGATGATTGCCGGCTATACAAAACGTATTTTCATTGGAATTGTGACAAAACGAACACGTGATTATGCAAAGTGAAATCATTCATGAGCTAGTAGAGTGCGTTTAGGTTTATACCTTGGAAATCAGTGAGATTCAATGATCATTCAATCAAAATGTCCTACATACTTAGCATTACAGAGAGTATTTATAGAAAAAATCACAATACGCGGTTCGGGACCGTCCGCATGACGCCCGTCTGCTTATCCGCGTAAGTCAGTTTTCGTTGGGCTGCCCGGAAGAGAGTAATATTAATTTATACATGCCAGATATCCAAGGGCTCTTATGGCCTGTAAGATTTCGATAGTCTTTTCTTTCCTTCAGATTAATACCATTCCGTGTCAGCGTCATCGCTGTCCTATTGTGAAGCTGTATTTTCTTTTTAAATTGAAGGCAATTCCAGGCTGATAAAACAGATGATATAAATCAAAAGCATGAACAATTTGATGCAGATAGATATTTGTAACACCTCAAAATAGACCGCTAACACGGAACAGTGGAAAACTATGAAAATCAAGGACGCCATAAAGGCGACTGACGATACGCTCCTAAGTAAGGTGATGGAGAGGTGTATAAATCGGGAGCTTCCGGGGACCTCGAACAACACGGCTTAATCAGCAAAAGGCAGTATGGTTTCCCGCACCTGCGATCCACGGGCCTCAGTTTCCCTAACCGTATTCAAAAATCGGATTAACAAAGTTTCGTCAAGCTCTTAAATTGCAGCCGTGGACCTGACTCTTGGAAGATGAATAAACTTTTCACATTTTCAAAGGACACGTTTAACACACTGTTTGTTAAGAAGCTATCTACTGGTAACTGATTATTGAATGAACCAGCTTCGGCAATGCGATGTACCCATGTTGATCTTGCACCGATCTGGTGCGTAATATAGACAACATATAACACAACAGCTATGGCTTGCAATTAACTTCCGAGTCGGAGACTCTAACCCGCGAGCCTTGAGTCGATCAGTTGCTAACATAGCTCAATGCGCTATCCACTGGGCTACAAAAACCCAGACTCGTCCACGGGATACGGAGAGAAACCAAGTGAAATGTCCATAGTAGATAACAGGATTGAATTATTATAAAATTGGATTTCGCGTTACATTAAGCAACAGATTCAATTATGCAGTAAACACGTCCGGCTGTATATGTTCCATGTATGCTCCCCCTTTTTGTTCTGTGAACGCATTACGTACGTCCGTCTACATAGAGGGTGATATACGTTACGAATGCATAAAAAAGGTAGTCCTAGATTAAACTCGTGATATGGAGCCAAATATGTATTAGTTCAATGTCGCTCGTTATTGAATGGAAGTCGGTTTTTTGAGAATTGACATTGCGATTGAAATGTATTTTTCTACCTATAATCTTGCTATTCTATACTAAACGATGATTTTTTGTCAGTATAAAAGGCTCATTTAATATATTCCTATTTATACTTATACTTCCATATTTTAACACACGATAGACTGGCTGGCTCAAACAAGTTCATTAATAGTATATGCATGCTATGGATAAGAAATGAACGTTGTTATGTTTAACGTGCTTGAGATATTGTCAAATATCCATTACTGAGTTTATTTCTCGTCCACACGCATTCCATTCTTATGAACCAGCCATTTAACTCTGCCAGAAAGATAATGCAAATATCTCTAAAAGGGTATTAATCGAAATGTAGAGTACATTTCACTTTGTACGCCACTAGAGAGTACTGCAATCGCTAAACAAAAATGATGTTACGAGGTACTTACATCACGAGTACTCATTAGATACTCATTTCAGTTGGCCTGTTTGTCTGCCTGTCTGTTAATACTTAAACCCTCTATAACTTGAAAAGTATCTCTCGGACTATGATGAAATTTTGACAAAAGTTACTACTATTCCAAGAGCGAAAAATATTTATAGTTCTTGGAAATCGATCCAGATCAAAAAGAAATATAAAAATCGCTCAAACATCGGTTCCAAGGTCCAAGCTCATTGCTTGTGGGATAGAAAATTGGAGGATGGAGATTGAAGAGGATGGAGAAGCATTAATCACCGATAGAGGCAATGGAAGCGCTTTGTTAACATTTCTTCATGGCATTTTTTCGAAGTGAAAATTCTAGTAATTCGTTACTAAATGAGGAAAAAAGTGAGATCGAGAGATTCTCGAATAATTATGTGGGTCATGCGAATACTGGTCAAAACGTCAAAAAGGCGTGGAGCGGAACGTATTTCACAGGTTAGTACTTCACTCTTAAATTACATCCACTTATTTGAAGTAAAAAACGTGTTCCGGTAACAATATTTTTTGTCTATATTATCTACGTTATTCTACGTTATGTGAAATGTAGAACTTATGCTTTTTTTAGCATACATTACGCACCACCCAGTATTTATGTAGTAGATATCAACGCTGAAGATGCAAATATGCGTACAAAGCGAGCAATAGTGTGTTAGTTATTCAGTACAAATAAAATTAATAGTTATATCAATATCAACGCCGCTAATACTAATAATAGCTTAATTAAATAAAATAGTAATTCAAAATAATTTGTAGAATTGGCTAAATGTAAAAATTTACATTCGCACAGAAAATATTTGCATAAGTCAAAATTGCCAGAGGCATGACTACGTAGAGGCACGCTTTGACAAAAGAAGACATGGCCAGAAAAATGTGATATATTTGTTTATAGAAGAATGGAAATTGACATTTAAAAACTGAAAAGCTATGCACTAATATGATCAATAATCAACAGCGTGTTCTAAGACTACTTTACCGCCCTAGGGCCTAAGAAAGTCTGTGAGCTGGAAAGTGGAAATGCCCGCAAAGACATTAATAAAGTACACTTTATTGTAGGGTTGTAGATAAAGATATAGTTCTCTGTCGCTTTATATGTGCTTATTTTTGCCGAGATGCGACGTAATAGCGTTTAAGCATTGTTTCTAAATTACAACTACTAGTAACTTCGTCCATGTAAAGCGTCATCAGAGACGTCTTTACATGGCCATATAGGCACGGGTATTATGTAAAAAAATCTATAAAACGTCAAAAAACCTATAAAATGTCATCTTGCAGTCTAGGTAGTCTTTAGGGTGCAGTCATCCCACGTTTGCCCAATAGGATCGTTGTGAGCGTCCATCTATGAAGTAATGGCTCAACAACACGCATTGTTGGTTCCATATATTTTGTGAAGCCGAGTAGTCTATAGTTTTCCTCTCTGAGAAGAAAGATGGTTGAATAGCAAGATTGCATCTGGATGATTATGTGTATTGGTCCGCTTGTGTATAAAATCAGTGATATTTGCTGTGTGAGAAAATCATTACTGAATGAAGTATATATGTATTAGCTGTGCCCGACGGGTTATTTATATGTTGTCCTTTCTGAAGACAGGTTATGTTCCAAGTTATAAATTACGATATTTTACGTTTTTGTATTTTCAAAAACTTTGAGGAGAATTACAGGAAATCACCACCGCACCCGCGTTGTATGTAATTACTGTTATCATGTATATGACTTGTAATTCGACAGTATACAGTGAATATAATTATTTGTTATCTCTCTCATTTTTGAAATCCAGCAAATTTGCATAATGTAATTTCCAGAATGGATAAGAAAAAGTGGATGCTCAACTAATTCCTAGCTCTGAATCACAAGTAAGTGTATTTGAGACAAGAATCCAATGGAGTTATCATCAACACATATTATTAGCACACAAATCCTCACTATGCATCTATATGTATGCATTGCCGTTACCTCCTGCCATCTCTCATTAGATTTTACATCACATCAGTCCCAAACATTGATAACTGAAGCTTCATGACGTTTAGGAAACACGTACAACTACAAAACGAGTTTACAACGTGTCCATCAGCTAGTACTAACTTAACATCTTGTAGAAAAATCTACATAATGTCACAAATAACCAATAACCATCATCGGGAGGAACGGTGAAAGATACGAGGACGGTTAAATGGGGTAAGGGTAAATTTTTATGAAACTAAGAAAAGAGGATAAAAAAATTAAATAATATTAAAAGTAGAAACAATATTTCCTCAAGAAATTGCTATTTCCGATACATATTGATGGCTGTGAAACCTCAAATGTTTGTAGAAGTACACTTCCTATTGTTGGTCTTCCCTGATTGAATGAAGAACAGAATAACTTTTTCATATCATTGAAAGATGATAATGAAAACACCAAAAACTGTATGATTTTAAGAACCCAATAAAAACATCTTAAAACAAGTAAAAGGTTTGATGATGTTTCAGACTGTCAAAGATATTTTTTATCGGTAATATTCAAACCGAAACGCAGATCTTTTATTCAAATAATATCAGGCTATGTGTGTTGCGTACATGTAGAGTGGTACCGTGTGTTAAAAATATTCTAAATGACATTTAAAATGCAACACCGGCTAGGAGTGCTATAATTTTGAGCATACATTTACAAGTCTTACAACATCTCATTGCAGTAGGTCCGCTTCGTTTTAAAAGAAAATCAGGCTTCACGTAACTAGATTATCCGGCCCCTATCAAATTCTGAAAGTTGAGTGAAATTAGCGCATCTGCAAACTCTAGGCATAATAATGCAATGAAACAAATGGAACCAACACAGAAAAATCACTGAATATTAAGTAAACATGTTCATATTGTTTGGATCGTGATATGACAAAAAAAGCCTTTACAAAAAAAAATACGGCTAGGAATGCCTTCAAAATTTTATCACAGTATACTTCCATGTAGCAAATATGTTCACAAGTTTTTATCAAAATTCAATAAATAATTCTGGGTGTTGCACTTTATATGTCACAGTATAACTTCTGTTATAGTCAACAAATGTAGAAATTATCAAAATGTCAAACTAATAAAAATTTTAGTTTTTCGCAATTGTTTCGATTTGGCAATGTCGGTGTATCACCATGATACTTACTTAAAAACGTTGTCCTAGAAAGATGTAATGGAGGATAAGAAACGAAACGTCACAGTGAAACTCTACTTATGAGACCTTGTAGATGAGAAAATATTCGTGTGCACTTTATTTTGGTATCACATCTCAACTAAGGTAGGAATAAAAGAACGGTTAGGGAAAATTCTGTGTTTACCGTATATCTCTGGAAAACCGTAGTTACTTTAATACGTAGCTTATTTCCCTATACAAGCGACTCCGTATCTCTAATCGTTTTAGAGATCTTATGGTGACATTCGAATTTCAAACACTTCATATCTATACAGGGTGACTTCGAAGTTGAATAATTTATTTTAACAGTGAGTAGATCTGATCAAAAGAAATGTTTTTTTCCTTTAACATTTTTGTGGTAAAATTAAAGTAACAAAGTTATAGCCCTTTAGAAGTTTGAGTACCGCCCTGTCTCAATAATAATATGTGCTCGTGTTTGGCAACAACGGATATAATCGGAAACAAAAAAGCGAAAGAATTTGAAACGCTTATCACGATGTTTTATTCATTTATTTTATTCAGTTGTATTCATTCGATGTGTCAGTCGGTAACGCGTGAGTGGTGTTTTTGCGTGGCTCAAACGAAATAAAAAATGGCACATGTTTCCGAAAATGCTGAACTTGTGGACATGATTCTTATTTTACAAAATGCTGCTACAGCAACACGGATTTATGCGGATCGGTTTCCCAATCGAGTGCAACCAACCCCTAGTGCCTTTGTTAATGTAGTACAAAGGGCTTGTGAATCAGGTGACTTAAGTCCTCACACGGGAGGGTATGTGCTCCAAGACCGCACGATCAAATACAGGTCCGCACTGAAATACTTGTCGGGAGGATATTTTATAAAACAAGGTAACATTTTTTTTATATTTTTTTTTAATTTTTACACACATATTTTGGTTTATCTTCCTTCTACAATCATTATCTGAAAATTAATGACTCAACTTCAGTAGTCACCCTGTATATTTGAAAATTTGTTTGAAGAGCATTGGTCTATTCGATCGCAAGTTAAAGCTGAGCGTATTTTTGCAGTACCTGCCAATCAATACTATCCACTGTGCAATTTACACTGTTGTTGTTTAATACCAAAAAGTAATGTATTTATTCATCACGTTTATTTTGAATACATACAGTAGATACTCCAATTCGCTTTGAAAGATACCCTGTTGTGTGTAACTAATGAAGTCACAATAAATACGCAATACGCTACACAACATAAACAAATAATGTGATATTGCGATCAAACATTGTTTTCAACTTATGCTATGACACAATTTACTCGCAATTTTGTCGACGTTTTTCATTTATGCTGGTGGTAACTAAATTGCCGCATCAATCAATATATTATGAATGCCTATTGATCTAGGATATTTTTTGACTTTCAATATATGATGAATAGATGTTCATGTTTGTTTGTAGTTGAACTTTAATGCTCTGATAATTGAAGTCGAGTGTAATGCCCATGTAATACTGCCTGAAATTGTAGTATGTTCCTTTCTGTGTCTTCTGAGAGAAAATGTATCCCATGCTTTTTGACTTTCCGATCGCAGAAGAACTTTTCATTAAGTATCTATCATCAACACTACCGCGAAATATTGATTCAATGAAACGCAAACAGTTTATTTTCCCTTTATTTAAAAAGCAATTATTTACCTATGCTGATAAAATAAACGTGAATTGTTTGTTAGGTGTCACCTTATTAATTGAAGTTTATGTTAAAATGCATGCCAGTTTATTATGGATAGTATTTCTATATAATATCCCTACAAATCAAATTATGAATCGGAATTCGCCTGGGGGCGCAAAACCCAGAGCTCTGTTGTCCCTCATTTATAAATCGCATTTGTATCGAGTTCAGTTAGAAATACATCAAATACGCTTTAGACTATATTTTTATTCATATTTCTGCCATATCAATTCTCATTTTGTCCAGTGAAATTAAAGAAACTTGTAACAGTTTTTGAATGACAGCAGTTTTGACAGTGTTTTTCCAAAAAGACAAGTACCTGAGGGTAAAAAATACTACTTCACTCTAAAAAATTGTTTTGATTCATATTCTTGTCCTTGCATTAGACATGTTTTCTTTCTAAACAATTACATTGAACCGAAAACGCAAATAATCTCCTATATTTGTCTGGCCGAATCAAACAACACATGTTTAAAAATCATCTTTATTGTATGATCTTTATATATACAGGGTGACTTTGAAGTTGAGTCATTAATTTTCAGATAATGATTGTAGAAGGAAGATAAACCAAAATATGTGTGTAAAAATAAAAAAAAATAAAAAAAAAAATTTTACCTTGTTTTATAAAGTATCCTCCCGACAAGTATTTCAGTGCGGACCTGTATTTGATCGTGAGGTCTTGGAGCACCGGCATGCCGTCCATATGTGAGGTCTTAAGTCAAATGATTCACGAACCCGTTGTACTACATTAACAAAGGCACGAGGGGTTGGTTGCACTCGATTGGGAAACCGATCCGCATAAACATGTGCCATTTTTTATTTCGTTTGAGCCACGCAACAGACACCACTATCCACTACCGACTGACACTGACTGTATACAACTGAATGAAATAATTGTAAAAACATCGTTCCAAATTCTTTCGCTTTTTTGTTTCCGATGCGATGAACCGATAAGGCGAATTATATCCGTTGTCGCCAAACATGAGCACATAATATTATTATTGAGACAGGGCGGTACTCAAACTTCCAAAGGGCTATAACTTTGTTACTTTAATTTTACCAGAAAAATGGTAAAGGAAAAAAACATTTCTTTTGATCAGATCTACGCACTGTTAATAAATGACTCAACTTCGAAGTCACCCTGTATACATATATACAAGCTACAAACAGCTGTATGACAAGAACAAATTAAAAACAGACTAAAAATATTTAGATGTCAAAAGGTTCATCTTACTCATGATTCTATGCCCACCATTTTGTGCAATCCTCAAGTGGCTTCACGATGTAATGCTTAACTTTCGTTTTAAATATTTTTTATCTGCTTAATATTTAAAACGAAAGTTAAGCATTACATCGTGAAGCCACTTGATGATTGCACAAAATGGTGGCCATAGAATCATGACATCTAAATATTTTTAGTCTGTTTTTAATTTGTTCTTGTCATACAGCTGTGTGTAGTTTGTATAATTTTGACCATTGTATCCAGCTTTCACCATGTTACTGGGTGTTTCCCTCATCCTTAACGTAATTAACATTTAGCAACATCCTCACATACTACTGTAAGTTAATTTAAATTCATTTTACACAATTGTTGCTACTTTTATCAATGTAATTGCAACTCCTGATGATGATGGCAAAGACCATTGAAAGCTAGAGAGATTAAAAAAGTATAGAGTCCTCCTTGCTTAAATTTTGTCGAAGTACCCAACAAAAGGCGGAAGCTTTAATTTTCACCTAACTGGTCTAGACGACAATGACCACGTCTCAAAATATATATACATATATATATATTTATATTTTGTAGAAATGAAAACTCAGGGTCAGTTTTTTATTCTAAATCACAAAATAGATTGTATTTCATAAGACCAACATTTTTTGTGGAGTCAGGTTGCACGAAAAAAGAAACAAACCTGAGAAGCAGTGTTATACGCCAGATATACTCCTATGGGAGGCTCATTAAAAACTTTGACGGTGTGGTCCTCATCTTTCCTGACATTTTGTGCTTTTATTGTACACAGTTGAGTGAAGTTGCATACATGCAAGCTTTTCCGAACATAATGATGTAGCGTATTCGCTCCACAACCATCAATTTGGCCTGTTTTCTATTTATCAATTTTTACGCATATTTGCTTAATACTAGTATAGCTTAGGGGACAAGTATCTTCATGTTCCTTTGTTAGAAAAACGCAGACCTAGTACATAAAATAAGTATGAGGGATCTTATTCAGCAGCGAAAGTTACGTTGAATTCTTAGTAAAATTTCTATTACCTTGATAGTCGGCACATATTTCTCCTCCTACACTCTTCCAGACTTATGAAGCACGCTTATTTTACTTTTGAACCATTTTTTACAGTTCTAGTTCAGGAAGAGGCAATCCTAAACTCTAGACCTTTGACGGCCCTGTCTAGTTCTCTAGAAGACTTTGTCTCCCGAGCCCCTGCGCATTTTCTCGTGGGTCGTAAGCTAACAGCAGTTCCTGAGCATGATGTAACCAATCTATCTGTAAACAGCTTGAGCTTGTACCAACATATGCAGCAGATATTCCAGCATTTGTGGAATCGCTGGAGCAAATAATATGTGTCTGAGCTCCAAACCAGGTCGACGGCAGCGCTCGTGCTGATTAGAGAAGATAACCACCCACCTTTTTGCTTGGCTGAGTCGAGGAGACCCACCCAGGGGGAAATAGCATTTCTCGAGTTGCCACAATCTGGACCCAGAATGATCTGATCTAGCGATTTTTTGCTGAGATATGTCCGTTATCGTTCGAAGACGGAGACTACATGGCGAGTGACTGTGTTCCTGACGTTCTTGAGGTAGGCGGTTCAGATGGGTCAAGATCCAGGCTCCAAGACACGTTGATGTTGTTGAGTGAGATGACCCCAATTTTGATTCCGTTGGGTTCGGAAGCCTAATTGTGTGTGAATGAACCATTCGTTTCTGAACTATCCAAAAGAAGAACTCTAAAGTTAGTTATCTCCTTTATGTTTATTTTGAAATCTTAGTTATATGTTGCGATACTTTTGAATACATTTTGGAAATGCGCGAAAGTCTGACAACGCTGCAAAAAGAGGTACATCTGCCCGCAAAAACCCAAAACGAGACTCCGTACCAGTCGCCAAAAAGCATACACCTGGTTTACGCTCGTGCTATGTCGAATTCAGTGACCTTCATCTGCCGAAACCGCTCTGGTAGCAGAGGCAGTGGTAACTATTTGTAACATTTACAGAGGGGACGTTACACGGACCCTAGTGAGGGAACTCGCGTGCATGCAACATCCACATATTCCGCATCCGCCGGGTGGTACCTCCCACGTTCGATAATCAGAGACCGTCTCACGGAGATGAATCATAGCTATACTCTATTAACATAAAGTGTGTCATTGAAGCACATTAAATAATGTTAATGCAAGTATCCTGCTACATACGGAGCTTTCAAAATCGCATATGCTGAATGGCTAACTTCACTGGACCTTGGAATACAGGCAGACCCAAACAGGGACGAGGTACAGTTTAGCTCTGGCAGGGTGTTTTATTTTTTTTGTAAAGTTTCGGCTGGGAGAAGGCTTTCACGAGTTTGCAGCTTTCAGGCAGTCGGCAAACATTGATTAAATGTCCACGTACGCATAGAAAACATTCTGAGCAGCCACGCCTTCCAAAAAGTTGGAGAATGTGCGCCCACAATATTTTATGGACACCGTATTTGAGTTAATGAAGTGCTTGTTAGTAGGTTTTGTATCATATGTGTTAAGATATTGATTTCCCATAATACAAGTTATTGGTGCAAGACAATTGAAAATACACTCAGATGTATCTATCTATGTATGTATATCTGATAAATGAGTAATGACTAGAAAGTTGTCATGTGGTCAGTTGTCTCTTAAATTACATAGCCCAACAAGATTTTTATGCAGAAGTCAGAGTATCTTTCCGAAGGTTTTTGATAGCTGAATCTGAATCGATCTATCAATTTCTCTTCTTTCCGAGATATCTTAACTCAAAAGTCAAAAATAGCGATTTCGGTATATTTGAGGTTATGTACCAGGGCGAATTCTTTGTTATTTGAAAGATCTCTAGATATCAGCACAAATTACAAGCCTTGCCCTTTTGAACTATGACATGCCATTGTGTTTGCTTTTTTTCTCTTTCTCTGACATGTTGCACTTTGAAATTTCCAGTTTTCTGAATATCACTATATTTGGTACTCTAGACGTTATGATTACGTTTGCATTAAAGTTGTGGTTTGGATTATAACAATTATAAACCGGGACATACTCTTCCTTACCTCCTACAACCTAACCCCCAAATTTCAACTCCTACAGTAATTTTTCTAAGAATGATCTGGAGCCTCCGAAATGTCAAAAACGAAGTCTGACCGATTTTTATTTTTCTCCTATTTTTGCCGCTAGCTCCACCATCAAGGGGTCGATTTCCAAAAACTACCCGGTTTTTTCTTCCTTGGCATAGTAGTAACCTGGTGTAAAAAATTAATCGAAATCCAAGCGGTACTTCCGAAGTTATAGGCGGTCCAAGGATTAGCGGACAGAGGTCGACATATAGGCCGACAGACAGACAGACCGATGGAAATGAGTGACACAGTTTTTCGCGTTTCCAAATTTTCCGTGATGACAATACTTCCTCGTCCAATGGAGTAAGAAGTGAGAAGAGATGATTGATGTTGGAGGGTAATTTATATAAAGTTTATTAATTTTATGAGCACCATTTAGTATACCTACATGTCATATTTTTTTTCATAAAACATTTTTTAAACCTACACGAATAACCACTGGCTTGCTTGAGGCTGATTCAATCTTGGAAAACAATTTTGTTTCCGTAGTCATCTCAGCTTGGTATACAAAGTATCTAAAGCTGCAACATTATACTTCAATTTCTTGACGCGCTATATATATTTGGAATCATTTCTACCAAGATTATGTACGGTATTTCATTTAAGAGATACAACCTTACTTAATGCCACTTCACATACACAAAATATATTATTTGATAGTATAACTTTTTTCCTAAACGGTCAGTCAATTTATAGCGGATACCCCGTACTTCATATACAGTGTGACGCGTTTGGATCTGATGTATTAACTAGATTCTATATAATAATGGGCACTTGTGGTGTTTCCGAAAGCGGGAAATTTAGCAATTATGACCACGTGTTCTACTAAGCATTTGCGGTAAATTCTTATATTTTAACAAAGAGTCTATCACTGTAGTCGAAGCTGGAATAAAATGAATACGACGTTAACATAATTCGGTACCAAAAGAGTGAAGCCACTACACATGCGGCTATGTTTTCCGTGCAGACCGTAAGCCCTCTGTTTCCTGGACATGTGATTCCGCGTAATGCAGATGACCCTTGGCCACCTCAATTGCTGGATCTTACGAAACAAACCTCAAAGTGAGAGGTCTTCAAAAATTAGTAATCAGTCATTAAGAATGAAATTGCTCAAATACAATTGAAATGCTGCAGTGAGCAAGACAAAACTGATATAACCTTTCCTTTAACACTCACCACTTCTTAGTTTCTACGAGCCGAACATAAGAAATTCCACTCATTGAAAATACACCAAAGTCGAACGCGCCACCCTGTACCTCACACATACAGGGTGTTTCAAATTTTACCCTCACCATTTTGATCTCGGATACTGTAAGAGATACGAAGTATGTATTCAGGTAATCAAAAATTTCGAAATTCAGAGTGCTTCCGGAGAGAGACGGGAAAAACCGAAATTTCAAAAAACCATTTTAATTTAATTTGTAGTGGGATTCCAAAGCAACTTGCACATTAACATTGCCACTTTTTCCTCTTCAAGATCGAGTAATTAAAATTTTAATACCACATTTCGTCTCTTGTCCTCCAGCATCAGCTTTATTTTTCCTTACGGAGGCCATATTGGATTTTGAGGTTAATAGAATGTTTAATTCTGACCTAAAAATGTATAATACATCATACATTGACATTGCCAAACCTAAGTTATTAAAAAAACAGAATTTCCTAGGTAGGCCTTGAAATTATCAGATAGTCACTTGTTTCGAATAGCAAATTTATCCCAAAATCACTTTTATTTTTTTTTACTTTATTTGAGATAGGATTTTAAAATAAATTGCATGTTATGATTGTCACTTATTCATCATCACCAACTTTGTTTTTTCATATGGCCGCTTTGTTGGAATTTTGTACATTTAAATGGGCTTTTCAGTCCTACATTCAGTTATGTGTTTCCTTAGTTGTCCATGAATTTGTTCACGGATGAAAATTATAAGGAAATAAAAAGAAATGGTGAGACCTGAACACAACATGAAAATTTTATTGATGTTATTAACAATAGTAATCATAAATGAGCAGATGTACATCATAGCAGATGTTCAAATTATCCGTTATTTGGTCGGCAAAGCCTGATTCTTCTCTGTACATTGTTCACTGCTCGATTCGTTTCTCTTCTTCTCAGTCTTCCAAACTCTGTTGCTATGTTCAATTTGAGGTCTGGTCTGGTATACGAAACAAATGAAATCTGATAATTTCATATTTAGTTTTCCTAAAATAGTAGTATAATAGAATAATAGAAGTACTTTGAATTTAGAAACCTTCTAAGCGACATTTTGATGATTACCTAACGCGACATTGCCCCCATTTAAGCGACTTCGTATCTCTTGAAGCTTTCGAGATTCCAATGGTGAGGATCGAATTTGAAACACCCTGTATATATGTGTGTATGTGTATTTATATAGATACAGTGAGCCTACATTGTATAGGCTATTTATTACTTCGTTGTATATTTCCAGTAATTGTAATATCGTATCTATGCATGTCATGTCAAAATGAAGGAACTGCATACTTCCACCTTGCGATGATAACAAAATTTCCGGTAAGATAAGCAATTTGATATAACGCTTTTCCTATTAACAACGGAACACAACATACGTGGCTGCCTAGAGCGAGTTTATTCCAGGAAAACTGCCTACACAGGGCTTGGGAGTGCTCCAACGGAGTAACAATAAGCTTCAAGCTGCAACAATACATGCCGCTATGTACGAGCGGTGACTGTGTATAAGATTAAATTCAATCAATACTACTGCGTCAGAAACTTAGCCGCCAGCTATTGTCAAAGTGATGTTACAATACGTTTGTGCTGATGTGTTACAGCCAATTTATTCACCATATCATGACGCGCGATTGCGTCGTACGACATCGTCGGTTGTTTTGAAGCAACAGTCGTACGACAATTATCGCGCGAATCCTAGACTGCGTCGCGCGAATTTTGATCAACAGCTGTGTCAACTGATGTCGACACAAAATGTCGGCTTAAGATCTATGTGGATAACCGTCTGGTATTAAGTAAACAACAACTTGAGAGAAAGAAAAAATGGGTTTCGGTGGGATTCGAACTCGCATCTCCTCCTCTCCGTAGAGTCGGCCTAACCAATGGGTCTATAGCATCAGCTGTAAACCAACTTGCAGGATGGACTGTTAGAGACAAATTCAATCCTACCCACGCCACCGTTCCCTTGTTCTCTCAAGCTGCTTGATGCCCCATCTTGCCGCGTTCAAGTGGTAAGGTATCCCCAATCGCTTTTTAGTTACAACACTCCGTCTCGTGAACTCATGCCAAGGCATGGTGAGAGGACTGCAACCTGCATACGATTTTTCGGAAGAGCGTAACCGTAGCAGCGAGTACCTCTAGTGCTTATCCCGTTTCGATGGATGGCCGAGTTCTACCAAAGAGCCGATTATTTAGGCTGGTCGGAGTTCAGATCACCGAGGACTTGACCTGCCTAGAACACATCTCGTCAGTAGCGGCAGTTGCTGAGAAAAAGTAAGTCTGTTTATTTAGGACTAACAACTACTTTTCTTCAGATGACCTCCTTAGTCTGTTCAAGCCCAGATAAGACCTAGCAACGAGCACTAGTCAAATATTTGGGGTGCTGCTATACTATACTAGCCATGCTCGATGCTGTTCAGAGAAAGGCTGTCCGACTGATTGATGACTCTTCCTAAAGGGACCCTATAGGGACCCTTTCACACTGACGGGCCATCGTGCATCGCCAATCTGGCACTCTTCTACCGCTATGTCAACGACTCCCATCCTAACCGTGTCGAACTTCGTACATCCAGAACTGTCGGGTATGACCGCTCCTTTGTCCCTGGGGTGTCGGGATTGAGGAACAACCTGCTGCTGTTATTTTACGCTCCTTATACATAGCAACGAATGCCCTGGTATTTAGGCTTCCGTCTACGCGGCTGCTTCGGTATTAAAAATAGGTTGGATAACCAGATTATTTTTGTTCAAAGTTTGGATAAACGTTGACATAAATATATAGAAATGACTCACGAGGCACATCATTTTTGTTCTGAAATTAAGGGAGCAAAAATTGCTATCTCTTATATTCCAAAAACTGATTGTTCCACTATGAATTCTGACCTCCATGGTCTGACTGTTCGAATAGATAAAACCGAGTTGTACCAACGTTGCCCGTCATGCGCAGAAAGTGGCGTCACGAGAAAATTGCGGCTAACTTATAATTAGTAAGATATGTAGTGGAACAAAGATTTTAAGGCTTCACAAAAAATTCCGCAAATATACATTTATTTATTAAAGAATAAATATAGCCTTGCTGTCAGAAAAATGAACACTTTGTGAGACTACACAGGTTCTTTTGATAAGTATACAATGGAGAAGTTTCGTGATATTCAGAATCACATAAGTAATGACATATAGACTACATATAATCAGCCAGTGACAAAATGATTGAAATCGGACAATAAATGACAGAGAAATGGATACTTAAATTTGGCGGATTATAGCGCGAAAACATTGCTGCTGTTCGTTCGCGTCTGTCGTCACACTTCTCTAGTGCCCAGCGTCTCGTCGCGTAGGTGTTCGATAGCGTCTGTGCGTTTAGGCATTAGTCTATAGACAATTCATAAGACATACCTGTGCGCTCGGATACGTGGTTTCCAGTTGATAACTATTGAGTACTGCGTAAGTTCATACCATTATGAAAGCCGGATTTGTAAAAGGGTTAAATGACAATTTGCCCAAAATTGAGATTTATGCAGTGATGGAATTCGTTTCTTCAAATCCATCATATACAAGCGCGGAAATAAAAGGTGTGAAACTTGGGAAGTAAGTATTCATGTCTACTGCTACACTATCACAACTAGCGGCAAAATGTGCGATGCCCTACTGAGGTTTTAAACAAATTAGTGTTGATGCCTAGTATGAGTACAGATTTGCGAATATGACACGATACTTTTCTAAAATCTCATTAAAGTATATAATAATATTGTACACTTGACTCCTGTTTAGGGGGGTAAGTGACACTACAGTATCTCAGCTATTCTCGCTGAGTTAAAATAAGTAACCTGTAATATTAGTTGATAAACATGTCCCATCCATATGCAGCGTGTACAGTGAAGTGAGCTTGGAAATCATATAATTAATAATCATAAATAAATAGTAAGTGATATACTAGTATCAACGTGGTCTTCACAGACATAAAGGGTTGTCCAATAGGGACGCAGGAAAGTAAACGTCAATTTGACATAGACGCCATCTTTGTTTTCTGTCACCGACATGTAATTTTGTTAGTTGAATGTTTACCATTGATCGCTATGGAGTCGTATTCGATTGAAGACCGCATTAAAGTTATTCAAGAGCACTACAAAAATGGTGCAAAAATAAAAAACACGTTTCGCAACAACCGCCCAAACGAACCAACCATCGGTCGTCTGGTGCGTAAATTCGAGGCAACAGGTTCTGTGGCAAATCTGCCAGGCTCTGGCCGGCCAAGGAGCGTTCGCACACCGGAAAATATTGCTGTTGTGAAGGAGAGTGTGAGAGACGACCCGAAACAATCAACAACGCGTCGATCTCAAGAATTGGGCATTTCGAGAACCAGTTTGCTCCGCATTCTCCACAAGGATTTGAATGTACACGGCTACAAGATCCAATTGACGCAAGAGCTGCGTCGGGCCGACCATTTTTCGCGCCGAACGTTCTCAGATTGGCTCCTTGAACATCGTCAAATTGATGCCAATTTTTCGTCAAAAATCATGTTCAGCGACGAAGCGCATTTCACTTTGAATGGGACGGTAAACAAGCAAAACTGCCGCATCTGGGCGAACGAAAATGCCCGTGAGTATCAAGAGTAGCCGATGCATCCTCAAAAAGTGACTGTGTGGTGTGCATTGTGGTCAAAAGGCATCATCGGACCTCGAAAATGCGGCTGGGGACGCCGTTACCGTCAATTCTGAGCGATATCACGTGATGATAGAGGACTATTTTTTGCCGCAACTTGAAGGAATGGATATGGACGATGTTTATTTCCAACAAGACGGTGCAACATGCCACACAACTAACGTCAATATCCATCGATTGCAGTCTTTCTTCGGTGATCGCGTGATTTCGCGCAGAGGAAATGTGCCATGGCCACCAAGATCGTGCGATTTGACTCCCTTGGACTTCTTTTTATGGGGATATTTGAAAAGCAAAGTCTACGTCAACAAACCAACCACCCTCCAAGAACTCAAAAATAACATCATTGCCGAGATAAATGCCATAGAACCGACCATGTTGCAAAATGTCATTGAAAATTTCGACCATCGCGTGGACGTCCAGTCGTGGTGAACATTTGAGCGATATTATTTTTCATACATAAATGGCATAAATGAACCTTCAAAATAAAGTACCCAATTTGATTTGAATTTCAATCTTTCTTGTTTTAATATGCGTTTACTTTCCTGCGTCCGTTTTGGACAACCCCATATGTTGTACTTTTTGGTCCAATCAAATCACGCTTCATAAGTTTGCACCATTTCTTCCTTATATTTTCATGTGAAGGTACGTAAAAAAATGCTTATTAGGGGTTGAAATTATTGTTCTCGTACATTTTGGAACGCTACAGTATTTATAACAACCTTTTTTTCTTATTTCGCTCATAACCGATCGTATATGCAGTCAACTAATTAAACAAATTGGGGCGGAAGACGTTTAGCATACCATGTATCCCGCTGTATGTGTGCCTATGCATTGAGTCGGCTCGGGTCCAGGAATCGGCCGCGAGTGTTGCAACTGGATACTGAAGTGTGACGTCACGCGTAGCGTACAGCCGGAATAAAAATATTCTCGCGGGGCGCAACTTCGATATGCTGTAACTATTTTGTTTTTAGAGATAAATTAATAATTTTTTCACTATCTTGTTTCATTTTTCCTAAACTTTTATTTGAGCCAATAACAAAAAAATGGTAAAATTGTCCATTTTAGTTACGAATATGCAAGATGCTTGATATATTATAAACCTTGGATAGATACCAGCGACGGAATTATAGATTACCTATCGCTTATAGGCTTATAAGTCTTCAGCTTCTTATAATACAAATACAGTCTATTTTATCGAGCTTGGAAATTTCTCAATAGCCTCGTAAATTTTCAAGTACCCTGTATATTATTTCCTAAGCCAATTGGCGAGAAAATTTTGTAATTTTAAAAATGAGATGCTTTTTAGACCTTATTTGACCATTACATGTACATGTTCGTTACGAAAACCTATATCACTCCTTTCCGTCGATCTGTTGGTCTGTCGGTCTGTATAAGAATGTCAAAAACGAAAAAAATAAGAATTGGGAAAATTTTGATGTTTCATTTTTGATAAAAATTTTAGGGATAAAATTGGTGGGGGGTCGATGAGGGTACATCGAAATCTTTTTGCTATATTTGCTCTTAAAACTTAGAGAAGTACTTACAACCCCATCTGCGTATGAGTGAATTGCTGGCCCTCTTGATCTCGAGTTATAGCAACTTTGTCAGATTCGTCTCTAGAAAAAGCGGGCATCAGGTGATGCGATATGCGCAGGTGGGCGCGATATTATCTACATACATGAGCTTGATCCTTGAAGTGTAATTTAATGAGGTAACTTGATTTCGTCAGATAGAAACTGCACTAACAGTTTTGTTTTACTAACACATTACAAGCACCGTGTATGTATATGAAAGCGCTTGTTCTGTGTTTCTCCTAAAATACAAAATCTCTCACAATGGTAACCTCACCCTATACATCTACCTCAAGTTGAGCTGCCCTTAGGGCTCGTTCGCAAACACACGTCACTTAACGGGAATTGTAAGCTGGGTATAGTTAATTTCAGGATGTGATCTATTGTTCAACAGGATATTATGTTATATCTATGAATTGGAACACAGGTAGAGGATACGATTTCATGCATACGTAGGGTTGTCTGTTTAACCGGGCAATCCGTAATGCTAATAGCATAGTATTGATCGACCAGCCAAAGATTGCTAGGGACGAAAGGGGGAAATGCGATGAAAAAACCTTACCATTAGACGATTTTATATGGAGTCATAGGCGGAGATCGGAGAGACTTGAATTATTAATTGAATTTATATTTTATTACAACTGGTAGTATTAATATTTTTTTGCGATTCATAATGACGTGATACCAAACATACATTATAAGAAATAAATATACACAAACACTGAATATTGAGAACAAAATAAATATATTTTTTAGGCAACAAGTAATATTCCTATGTACGCATTATGATTGAACAGCAAAACAAATTATGCATTCTTCTAAAATAGAATACAACAAGTCAAAAATATCTGACTGAATAGAAAAATATAGGAAAACAAAAAGTAATTTCTTGATGAAATAACCCATAAACAACACATAGAATTAGACTTTCTACTGAGATACTAAAAGCCACAAACCAATAGTATAATAAATGAATATCTAAAAATTCTAAAAGGTAGCCAATCTAGTATAGTTTCAATCCTGATTAGAGTCATGATCACTGTCTGAGGAACTGTCATTGCTATCACTTTCACCTCCTATGTTGATTATTATTTCTTCCTGTATTTCTTGAATGAGACTGTCTTTTTCCCAATATTCATCTTCAATTTTTATAACATGTCCAATAACCTTTTGCCAGTCACTGGCACTTACTGAAGCGATGGCCTTATTAGAAATTTCATCTAGTTTTTTTATAGTAAATTCGCCGCTTGTATTATGGCTTCTAATGAAAAATTTTACTTGTGCCCAAATCATCTCTATGGGATTAAACTGACACATATAGGGTGGCGTTCGAAGTGGGGTGTGTCCGAAACTTCTTATTAAATTATCTATCTTATAATTTTTCTCATCAGATGGTGGCCTATGTAGACAAGCTATTTCATAAAGCTCCATTTTTTTAGCATTAGGATCATGCTCTATACCTTTTTTGCTCAACCACGTGATGATGTCTCTTTTTAGAGAAGATCTAGTTGGAGGCTTGTCTTCCAAAGCTGAATGGTAAGGTGCATTATCCATTATTATAATACTATTAGGAGGAATGTTAGGAAATAGTTTTTCAGTAAGCCACTTCGTGAAATTTTCTTGGTTCATTTGACCGTGATAATCACCAGTGGCACAGCCAGCCTTGAAAATGAGACAGGCTCCAGGAACAAAACCATCTTGCGAACCCGCATGAACAATTATAAGTCGTCCTGGAAATGAATAAATAGCCTCATTTTAGTGTTATTTTAAGTTTGCCAACACCTTTTTGAATCACTATGTATAAAAAACATATTTTTGAGAAAAAAATACTTGCAAGGGATTATGTATTCAATTAGACAAATTAAATGAGCACTTATTAAGAATATTCCAAAATTGAGAAAAATGTATAATAAGCAAAATCGAGGTGAAAGAAACTTTATTACCTGTAGAACTTATATTGCTCAGGACACCCATAATTTCTTCGCTTTGCCAGCATTTCTTGAAAGTGAGGTCATTATCAACCCAAGTTTCGTCCAAATAAATAATATGCCTTCCTTCTTCCCGGAACTTTTTAATAGACCTAAGATACTTGTATCGCCAATGTAAAATACTGGGTCTTTCCATTAGTAATTTCCTTTTGTTGTGGCATTTACGCCAGTAAAATCCTTTTGCTTTTAAAAGCAGCCTCAACGATTCTTTACCAAATGGAAATTCCATTTCTTCCTTCAGTTTGATTAGAAGTTTACTACAAGTAGGTACCACTTTAAAATCACAGTAAAATTTTTCTATCATTCTCCGAATAATGGAAAAATCGACTCCATCAATTTTTTGGATCACAGAAGGGCGTGATCTCTTTTTTCCGGGAGAAGCTAAAGGCTGTGTGGAGGTTGCATTTTGCCTGTCTTTATCTTCTTTTCTAATTTTACTTATAGTTCGTTCACTAACACCCGTATAATATGCCGCCCTTGCATTTCTAGCTACCAGTGGATAAACGAAAGTATTGTTAGCCGCTTCTGCATCGCAAGCACGTATCACGTTTGCTATTATTTCCCTTACCTGGCTGTGAATAACTTTCCCATGCTTGAATTCCATTATCACCACTAAACAGTAAATTATATTTTCAAAGTATTTGCCAACTGCCTACGCCTATGGGAGTAGGTTTATAAATGACCGTGCCATCGGCACGTTATTCTAGTTTCAGATAAGATAAGAGTTTTGGACCAATCAGCGACCGGATGTTTACCTGCGGCCTGGGTTTTCCAGCTACATTGCCAAATTCAGCGGAACAATTCTATATCTTAAATATGTTAATATGTATGGACCGCATTTTATGTAGAACATCTGACAACTTCGCAATTTTTTGTCCGCATTCTTTCGGCTTGCAATCTTTCGCTGGTCCAACATTACTTGTTTGATTTAATGATGAAGGCGCTTTTACTGCATTCCCATATTATTTGCTTCAGCACGATACTGCCGTGCTAAGCACAGAGTGGATAGCTGCAATTTTCGGGCATATTTGGTTTTTCATATCTAGTGAATTATTTTCTCTACTAATTGGCACATTTTTTCATACAAATTAACAATAGCTTCCTTAAAATCATATATTTTCTATAGATACGACGTTTTCGTCTAGTAATATATTCATACAACTTGTATATGTTTAGCAATGTAACAATTGCCACTTTTTTACTTTAATACCTGATGTTGGCTACTAATACTGAACCTCGAACTTTTCTACTGAGATAGCGACAAATTTATATTTTATATAAATTTATTTTGCGATATCAATTAGAAAATACAAATCAGCGCCCAGATGTGAAAACTTTTTAGGAGTGATTCATCATTCCTATTTTTTCTTTGATGTGGCTTGATTACCCACAACGCGGCACGGTGGTGGTTTCCTGTAATGCTTCTCAAAGTGTTTGAAAGCGCAAAAAAACAGAGAAAATCGTAATTTATAAGCTTGAACATAACCTCTCTTTAGAAAGGACAATATAAGTAACTCGCCTGGTGCAGCCAATAGATATGTCACATACGAACCGCAGTTTCATGAGTATAGTCTGCAGACTATCTTGGCATTCTGCAACCAACAAAGCAATCTCAGCAACTGACTTGCAGCTGGTCATTGAACATGACGTTGAGTCATTCCCTCACAGATGGCACTTCTGGTGATGCTCACAGCGAGGAATAGCGGAATTAACTATTTGCATATTAGGAACTACCTCGTCAGCAAGTTGACATTTTGCCGTTTTTTTTGACATTATATATGTTTTTACGTAATAATTCTGTCTGTCAAAATATCATGACATGTAGCTAGCCTTTTGAATGTACTGTAACAGTAGCACACAGTAGATATACAGGGCTTTGAGTGCTTCCTTAAAATCATATATTTTCTATAGATACGACGTTTTCGTCTAGTAATATATTCGTACAACTTGTATATAGTCAACGCCAAACAAAGTGGCGTGCACGTCATCACGATAAAAATTCCCCGACCTAATGCCTAGGTTTCTATCACAAACAATTGCTCTATTGCAGTTTCATATTAATGTGATATATAAATTGTAAAATGGTCATTACTCTCTTATTATGGTTAATAGTCATATAAACATTGTTATTAAAATATCACATAAGTTGCTTTGTGATAAATTTAGACGCATTATGCGAAATAAAATGTTTTGCAAACGCTCCAATCACTTATCGACATGTAAACGCACTAAACCGATTTCGCAGCGTTGACACATTGTCACCTTGAAACTTATTTAAACTGGGAACTGACATTTGTATTAATTTTGACACTGAATCAATTTGTGGCATTTCAAATCTTTATAAATCCTTTGGCCCCGCATACTGTAAATCAACAACTGTTTGTTTCAAAACAAAATTATTCATTTTACGAGTAGATAAAGGCAATTTTGGTATATAAAGATGCCCAAACAGTTAAATAGTCGGTGTAAGGAACTCGTGGCCTCGTTAATGCACTACTTTGAGCAAGAAAGGGACAACAACGGGCCTTTGTTGCCTTTAAATGCTGTTCAAGAGGTAGGTTACTAATAATTATATGTAATGTATATTAATAATAGTGAAATTTTATTTCATTTTTTGTAGCGTGTTGCTGCTGCTTTAAAAATTAGTTTAAGGACAGTTAGTCGTATTTCCGAGGGTGTGAAAAGTGATGCAAATTTAGAATCGCCCAAGAAAAAGCGGAGTTATATTAAACGTGTAACCAACACAGCGACATTGGATACAAGTGCCATTCGAGAAGTGATCTATAATATGTATCACAAAAGTAAGATCTTATTATAATAACTTATCAGAAATTTGCATTAATTTGTTAACTAAATTATAATGTCATATTACACATGGTTTCAGAAGAACAAGTTACGATACAAACTTTATGGTCTCGATTAAGAGATAGGGCATTATTTGATGGTAGTGCCACGTCTTTAAGGCGGTTGCTTAGAGATCTTGGATTTAAGTGGCTTAAGGACAATCCGCGACGAGGGCTCATGGAACTACCAAGTATAGCTTTGAAAAGGGTGGAATTTCTAAGGCAATACAATCAAGCCAAGGTTGAGGCCTTATACCAGTTTGTCTTCCTCGATGAAACTTGGATATTTCAAAATGGGACCATAGGTCGCTCTTGGCAAAATGGAAACCAAAAAAGCGTGAAAGCTATTAAAACAGATGGTAAAAGGTATGTACTTTTACACAATTTGCACTATAAAATTTAAAACTAATATATTTTAGATACATTATACATGCTGGAAATGAAAATGGGTTTATTTAGGGTAGTGAAGCGATATTTTCTTCGAAAACAAAATTGAGCGATTACCATGGAGAGATGAACCAGGACAATTTTTTGAAATGGTTTCAACATCAGTTATTAGAAAAATTGGAGAATCCATCTATGATTATACTGGATAACGCCCCTTATCACAGCATGATATTGAACAAAGTGCCCAACAATGCATGGACAAAAAAAAATATCCAAGACTGGTTGACAAATCAAAACATACCATTTTTAAACACAATGTTTAAAACAGAGCTATTGAGTATTGTTGCTCGGTACATAATGCTTCTTAATTATATATATTTTGGTCGACAGTTTATATTTCTTTTGTTTATTCCTATTCTTAAAATAACTGCTTTTTTAGAAACAAACCACCTAAAATATACGTGATTGATGAATTGGCGGAACAACATGGGCACAAAGTTCTTCGTCTGCCTCCTTACCATTGTATATTTAACCCTATTGAGTTAATTTGGGGCATAGCAAAAGGTTACTATAACAGACATATTGGTAGAGATGGTAACAGTGAAAAAGACTGTTTGGATATGTGGAACGAGGCTCTACAAACGGTTACCCCAGACATGTGGAAAAATAGTGTTCGACATACTGAGCAAGAAATTTTTAAATGGTATGAAAGAGAACGAATTTTTGATCGACCAGACATCGAACCTTTAATAATCAACTTTGAGAGTGATGAAGATTCAGATTCAGACAGCGCTGAAGAAAGAAACTCCGACTTGTTGTGCAGAAAAAGCTTACACCAGTAGCTTACCTAATTTTAGAATGCATTTTTCTGTATGAATTCTGTAAAATAAATACCATGCATAAAATTTGGAGGACCCCATTTGGATTTTTATTCAGTACCTTTAAGCTATCAATTAAATATGGTAGTTTCATAGTGTCATCTGATCAATAATTGTCATACTTAATGATTATGCAAGTACAGATCTATAATTTTATTATACTATTATTTTTGTTCTCATTTGAGGTTAATATTGCTTATAAACCTAGATATGTAAATAATAAATTTTATTATTTTACAAAAAGTTTGGCAACAATGTAAATTTTTCAACACACCCACCTTGATGACGTGCACGCCACTTTGTTTGGCATTGACTATATGTTTAGTAATGTAACAATTGCCACTTTTTTACTTTAATACCTGTATGTTGGCTACTAATACTGAACCTCGTACTTTTCTACTGAGATAGCGATAAATTTATATTTTATATAAATTTATTTTGTGATATCAAGTAGAAAATACAAATCAGCGCTCAGATGTGAAAACTTTTTACGAGCGATTCGTCATTCCTAATTTTTCTTTGATGTGGCTTGATTACACACAACGCGGCGCGGTGGTGGTTTCCTGTAATGCTTCTCAAAGTGTTTGAAAGCGCAAAAAAACAGAGAAAATCGTAATTTATGAGCTTGAACATAACCTCTCTTTAGAAAGGATAATACAAGAAACTCGTCTGGTGCAGCCAACAGATATACTTCAGTAATACCTTTCTCACATAGCAAATGTCACATACGAACCGCAGTTTCATGTACTTGCAAACATATTCGACTGTGTAGCCCATGGACTCACATAACAGACCAATACACACAATCATCCAGATTTAATCTTGCTACTCTTCGACTCAATCACACATCTTCTCAGAGTATAGTCTACAGACTATCTTGGCATTCTGCAACCAACAAAGCAATCTCAGCAACTGACTTGCAGCTGGTCATTGAACATGACGTTGAGTCATTCCCTCACAGATGGCACTTCTGGTGATGCTCACAGCGAGGAATAGCGGAATTAACTATTTGCATATTAGGAACTACCTCGTCAGCAAGATGACATTTTGTCGTTTTTTTTTTGACATTATATATGTTTTTTACGTAATAATTCTGTCTGTCAGAATATCATAACATGTAGCTAGCATTTTGAATGTACTGTAACAGTAACACACAG
This sequence comes from Acanthoscelides obtectus, assembly GCA_963669975.1. Taxonomy (NCBI): domain Eukaryota; kingdom Metazoa; phylum Arthropoda; class Insecta; order Coleoptera; family Chrysomelidae; genus Acanthoscelides; species Acanthoscelides obtectus. Next base: position 59,119,621 of record CAVLJG010000008.1, on the reverse strand, counting down.
TAGATATACAGGGCTTTGAGGGCTTCCTTAAAATCATATATTTTCTGGAGATACGACGATTTCGTCTAGTAATATATTCGTACAACTTGTATATGTTCAGTAATGTAACAATTGCCACTTTTAACTGAAAGCTCTCCAGCTGAGAGTCGTCACTATCTTAACCCCCTTAAATATTGACATAGAATTAGGAAACAGCCTATGTATTTGTCTCCATGCGTAGATCAGAGCTTGAGAACATTCTTGGTTTAAAACGTATTTGTCATGAGCTACTTGGTAACAACAGAGATTTGTGAGTCATTGCAAAAGAAACGAGGCAGACGACGGTAAACTGAGTACACACTTTCCTAAGTATTATTAAATAGAAAGTTAAATTCAGTTTACTATAAAAGAAGACTCGTTTAGAAGTTACAGTGAAGGCGGTCGCTTTACCAATTACGGCGAAATGCCAGCCGTGTTGACAGCACGGAAGTTATCCGGTTTACTTTCAGGTATTTCTTACTGTTAATTATATTCATTTTCTTCTTCCACCCTGCTGACTCCCAGATGGAGTTGATTTTATTCTTGTCACAGTAACTATCAACGTTTATCTTTCCAGAGGGACATTATGAAACAATTGAATGGAACAGAGTTTTGTATAAGTTTCCGGACTCTGTTTTCTCATTTCGAAGAAGTTGTCTTAGACGTATATAGTTTAAACAAGAATGTTATATATAGTTGACCTACAGATATTCCCTACCGTTAATAATATTTATTTTATTCTTCTGCTCTGTCAGCTTCTGGATGTAGTTGATCTTATTCTTGTTGGAGTTACTTCCAGAGCTCATTTTTCTGGGAGAACATTATGAGAATGAAAAACAGTGCCGATCTTTAATTTGGTCTACCACTGGGTAAATTTGACTCTCACCACTGAGATCTCGGAAACGTTTAGATATACGAAGTCAGTTGAATTGCAGCGTGTGAATTCAGACAAATAAGAAAATGGAACATAGAAAGTTTCGCAATTCTAATATTTCCGTAAATGGAAGAAACAGATTTTTTGCCACTTTTTATCCTCTACGAGAGAAATTCTTTTTTTTTTAATTTCAAATAATAAGGTTCTTCAATGTCAATGTATGACATATTACACATTTTTGAGATCAGAATTTAAAATAAAAAATAAAACTGGTTTTGAAATTTTGCCATCATTTAACCCATCTCGCATGTCTTATCGTTTCGAATGGTAAGAGTCGAATTTTAAAAACCCGATATAAGTTTGATCTTTTGTCGCTCACCGGATATGATTTAATTTAAAAGTAACCATTTCGTAACTATAAAAAATCTTGATCATATGTGTAGGTATATTTGAAGAAGATGGAATAGGTAAAGTATTTTGGAAAACGCAGACAAGTAGTTCATTCGACATTTAGCAGAAAATTGGATACTTTCGTTTATGAAGAAGCTGGCAGAAATGTGTGCTCATTCAATGCAAATAATGCTTGTTGCTATACACAAGATTATAGACCAAAGTTGTCTGACCCCTAGCCATCAGGCCATAGTGTGAACAAGACAATCTCACTATAGTTTCCAGCGAAGATTGGGTTGCTTGCTGTATCATTGATATGACTATGACAAACGGAAATATATCACAGAAATCACACTTAATTCACTAACGCGCGGGGGTAATAATAATTTTTTGCTTATTCGGTTTTTATGGATGGCGGACTTCTATCAAAGATCCGTACTTGGGAGGTCGGACTCCAGAATACCCAGGACTTGTATGAGCATACCTCATTAATAGCATCAGCTACTAGGAAAAAACTAGGCTATTTATTTAGACCTAAGAATTACTTTTCTCAATACGACCTCCTCACACTATACAAGACCCAGATAAGACCTAGCATCGATGATTGCTGACTTGTTTGCGGTGCTGCTGCCTCGACTACATTGTTCATGCTTGGTGCTGTTAAGAAGAGTAATGCTCAACTGATCTATGACTCTTCTCTAACAGACCGTCCCTACCGCTACGCCAACGGACTTTGCTACTCAGAGCTCTCTTCCATGATGCCGCCGCGCGATGTGCCTGCTAGGCAGACCCGATTGACTTCAGTCTCCCATCTTGTCAAACCGTTTCAAACTTCGAAAAAAGCCGTGAAATGGGTTTTCAGTTAATTTGCTTGTAACTATTAAATCTTTCACTTCATCAAGGAATTGACTTTTCTAACCGTACTTGCTTAATAAAGTTAGTGACTATGGATGGTGGCGGTTGTGAAAATCTTTTTCCAGGTAATTTCCCATAATCCCTATTTCCGTGCGGAACGGCGTGCCGTAACCCACTTTTCCCCCAAACGGCTACCCTCTGAATCCAATTTACCCTCCACACAAACTTTCCTCAACTTGCGCCCTCTCCCTCCCGCTACTCTCAGCTAAGACACTAAGGAAAGGTAAAGATTTACGTTCCTAGAACAGTCACATCAGGGTTTTAAAAGCATTCTGGATAACAGCTGACCATGTAAGATCATTTACACAACACGAACATAGTTTCATACAGTTAGACCGAAAACAATAAACATTATACAGGATGCTTCCTAAATTGAAATCTCTTAATATCATCCAAACCATTATTGTATACATAATAACAATAATAATAATAATAATAATAATAATATCACACCACAGTCTAGAACAATCCAGAACTACTAGGTCTAAATCCTCACATACATACAAAGCAGTTATAATCAGCACCACAACAATTGTAAGAAAATTTTTACAAACGGAATTAGTTGTACAGGGCTTAAAAATTTTAACTGACAATGGGTATCGAGTAATCGCTTGTTTGGAAAGTGTTTCAAAGTCCTTTATTTTGATGTTTGATTTTTTTTTAATCGGTTGTTTCGTTTTCAAGAAAATGAGAAAAATCTTTATTTATCTTAATTTGTTCAGATAGAAAAGAAAAAAATATAACTTTTAAGTGTTCAAAATGTTGCCTGTTATTGGCCAAACAATGATATAGATGATGTTCAAACTTTCAGGTTGTGGAGTAAATACAATAGCTTTCAAATGGCCCCATAAAAAAAGTCTGAAGGCGTCAAATCAAGAGATCATTCTATAGGCCCTCTTCGCCCTATCCATTTATCTGGAAACTCGTCGTCTAGCTATTGCCGAACCGGAAGAACATAGTGAGGAGGAGCGCCGTCTTGCTGGGAATATATTTCAGCCTCATCAAGTATAGGGTTTCCATCCTCTTCGATTTGGTTTTCACTGGTTTCAGTGATAAGCGGATTGATGGTATTTTTCAACACATCCATATAAATGTCTTCATTCAAATTTCCATTAATAAACAACTTTGTCTCCTAAAATGAATATCAAAATCATCTTCGGGTAACTTTTGCAATATTTTTATTTTGAATGAAAGAGCCTAATGAAATACCAGACGCAGCAACAATTTTGCGTAATGAAGTATTAGGATTTATTCCACAAAGATCCAAAACTTCAACTTGAGCGGCTTCATCCCAAACTCTCAGATGATCACGTTTTCTATTTGCAACAGATCCAGTTTGAGTAAATTTAGTATCAAGGTCCAAAACATAACATGGCGAAGTTATTTTCCCCTGATGTCTGGCGTTGAACGTGACGGCAGTTTGCCGAGCACATTGATTTTGGTCACCATAAATTAGAATCAATTCCACCCTTTTGGCTAATGTGCAAACCATTTTGGAGGCAAATCTGAATCAATCAATTAATTATCACTATCCCAAGATTGTTACAAAGGTAACTGACAGCAAATTATATTCTTTCTTTCCCTTAGCAACAAATAACTAAACAGGCATAACAATAAATGCACTTCGCCAAGGATGAAAGGAATACGGAAGAAAATTCGGGTTGTTATTTGATTGTTGCCACATCTAATCTTAAAAATTGCTGTTTATGTTGATAGTTTCCGTTTTAAATTATAAATGAATTGTACATTTGGCAAACCCTAACGGGCAACACTTATTGAATTAAAAAGTGATATTTTCGTGTGTTTTTGTTTTCTATCTGAACAAATTAGGATAAATAAAGATTTTTCTGATTTTCTTGAAAACGAATCGACCGATTTAAGAAAATCAAACGTCAAAATATAGGACTTTGAAAGACCTTTCAAACAAGCTATTACGCTATACCCCTTGTCATTTAATATTCTTAAGGGAATGATCTTAAGGGGTCAAAGGTGAAAGGGGGTGGAGTAGTTTTTGGTTAAAAGGTTGTCTTCCTTGACAAATCCTTTGACCTGTCTCGGCGTTTTTTCTTTCAATCAGTGGTTTTCGATAAATCTGTAGTGGGAGGTTTTCAAATGAACATGTATGAACTTGATTAAGCTCGTTCATGTATCATATTTACCAGACTAAAGTCTGTGCAAAACTTCTGGTGAAACATAATAATAATAATAATAATAATTCATACTGTAGGATCATCAAGCGGCGTCAAAGAGTACATAAAATTGAAATCATTTACATATAAGTTAAAGTATAAAAATAAATAAGTAAGTTAATAACAAATGTTACATATAGTAGTTACAGAAAGACAAACACTATACAAATAAGACGACATAAAATTATTAAAAGCTAAGACTAGTATTTAAACAATAAAACGTTATAGTCCAGGCGATATGGACTTGTCTAATAAATACTAAAAAACACTACAAACTAATGAATTCAGCAACATAATGAAAACACCTATCACTAAGCAAAGCTTTCAGTCGTTTCTTGAAAATGTTATTTGATTCTGTGTTCCTGATTTCACTCGGATGAGCATTCCAAAATTCTAGGGCTCAAAATAGTGCCTGCCACTCAATTTGTATTTAACATAGGGAACATGTAACTGGTGTCTCTGCTCAATATTTCCAGATGACTCACTGTAACATCACAATTTGCCGTTTAACATAACGTCTCTTCAGTACACTTCTTGCTTAATACAAGATAGTTCAACAGCATCATATGAACAAGTAAAAAAAATGGGAAAGCAGTCTTCCTAAGATGTCTATATTATTGTAAAATAAGATAAAGATGAGAAAACAGCAGCCTCACCTTACAAGCGTTCGAAATGCTACTCAGTACCTTTTCGCTTTTATTACGAGAATAGTACATAAACAACTAAACAAGGGCTTAATTGTCAGGATGATCTCAAAGCCACTTAATTGGTGACGTAACGATAAGGGAGTGGCCCTTTCTTGGCGATAGATGGGGTCGTTAGAACTAGGTTGTCGGGGTCGAGCCTATTTTTGGGAAAAACCTTCTGAGTACCTTCCATATTCTACCGACTCGTGACATGCACAAATCTACTGTCTATTCATTATGTTAATTTAATGTCTTGATACTGATCATAAAACAATCAATACTGGCCACAATACTCAATTACAATATGTATTAGAAATTATAACACATTGCAAGGTGGAACGGTAGCAACCTACAACATAAATGTCACACTCATGTCCATAACCAGGAAACGGTCGTTTCCTACCGCAAAGAAGTCACGACTGATATGGAAATACCTTGCATGGAGGGACGATAGATTCCTACCACATGGAAGTCACACCCGATATGGATATCTTAATAATCTGGTGCTTAGATAGATATCAATTATATTGATTGTTACGAAAAGTAGTCCAGAAACCAGGATACCACGTTGCCGTGCCAATATCCAAAAACTCCGACGTTACCTCTGATTCAGAGATCACCGAGCACCGTGACAATTTTAAAGAAACAATCCCTATACACATCCTGCCATGAGATATTTTCAGACTCCAGCGATTTCCCAGACGGTAGCTAAGCGGTCACACAGACCTAGGATACCATGTCGGCAAAGGCCGTTGTGTCTTTTAACCAAAAGGCACCGACATTTCCCCTGTCAGAGGAAACCGAGCAGTAATTACCCCCCCTGACAGCTCAGCTCTGTAAGTCTCGCAGCAGCCTCCAGGATCTGAACGCGTCACACCTCTGTAGATGTTTGACTCTAAATTACGTCTAACTTTATCTTAACTATTCATCATCTGACATTATTATCGTAATTATAAGGGTACCGTAGTTTGAAAATCTACATGACATGCAGAAAACAATAAAAGATACTCTGTGAAGACCCTCAATCATTGATCGAACCTTGACCTAAACTGAACACTATTTACAAGATCACAACACAGAGATAGTTCGACATTTCAACTGTTAGAACAATATTCTAATGATCTAAGGGGGCCTCACTATGCCCTTGTTTTCACGGATACGTGTGAAATTTACCAGGGTCGTGAGTGGTTGTTGAAATATGTATGCCAGCATTGCCTTTCTAAGCATTCCAAGGATCCTCTTACAGGGTGTATCACATGCAGAAAAGTGTCTAAAATTTTGTGTATGCTTATATTATTGATGTAAGGAAACCTACGTCTAAAAGTCTTCAATAGATACCTGCCTAAAATAAATCTACAGAAGGAAGAAACCTATTGAAAGTATTTTTATGATGCTTTTTGTTTTACGAATTTTGGAACTCCATATAAACTCAATCGATACCCCCTTTTCAAGGACACATCTTCACAAAAGCCCTTTCCAATAAGCTATTAGCAACCTTTCATTTGCGCTCTTGCTCGCAGGTATACATGTAAGCTTTCTAGCGAATGCAATATGAAATTTTCAACGAAATTAACTGTAATATTAACGAGATTTTAAATCCCGGGATTGTGTGCGGCAAGGAAGTTTTGTTTTCCATGGGGGTTGGCAACTCTGCTCTGCAGCCAGCCGCCTGTCGGTAACAAACTTCTCGTAATCACTCTTAATGGAGGCGAAATTGAATTCTGAATTTTGATTAGTCATAATCGTTTATTTCTCATTCTCGGAATGTCGAAGCGTCTGCTGTCTGAGTTCTAAAAATCTCTTTTACTTTTTAAACCAGGAGACATTTATCAGTAGCTTTTGTTTCTATAAATTTAAGATGCTCCTACTTGGTGGAACTCATTGACCGTATGATCGTATACTAGAATTTTTTTTAAGTTTGACAGTAAGATGGAAATGATAATTGGTAACGCGTTTCACTTCATCCCAAACATCGTTAAACTAATATTTATTTATTTATTTACCCTCCTACAAACACATAGAAATGTATTTAAATACTAAGAAAATGAATTGCAAATACAAATACTTCCATTTAGAACTACTCGATGCAAAACAGGGAAAATATATACATACACTACCATTCAAAAGTATTTAAATACCCAGAAAAGAAGGAAACTTGGATGGCGTGTGGTTCCACGTTCTGTCACACAAGCCTCGAAACAATCGCTCTTCAAGAACTGTTCGAAAATCGGTATGCAGCCGTTTCGGTGATGTGACTTGGCCACCGCGCTGCTGCGATTTAACTCCGTTGGATTATGTTTTGTGGGCAAGCATAAAAGGTAAATGGTATGTGTATGCCCCAGCGACGATTGAGCGAATAAAGACCAATATTCATGCAGCTATTGGTGAGATAATGCCGCAGACTTTGGAAAATGTACTGAAAAATTGGGTCTTCAGAATCGGCCACGACAAGCTCAGCCGTGGCACGCATTTGAATGAGATTGTGTTTCATCATTAACCGGAAAGATAGTACTCTCAAATAAAAAAAAACCGTTTGGAAAAAGAACTCTGCGTTTTCATTTTAACCATCGATTTAAAAATTAACCAGCAGATGGATGACCCTTTATTTATATCCTTGAAATGTCTTGTATTCCTTATTATGAAGCCAAGAAGCTTATAAGATTTATTCACAATGTTTTCATAACGATAGACAAATTTTAAGTTTGTTTGTAAGCAGACGCGAAGATCCGAGCGTTTGCTTTCTCTGCCTAGCTGTAAATTTTCAATCATAAATTTATGTATCGTTTTCTACGTGTAAAATTTGAAATGTGACATTTGTCGATATTTACCGACATCTTATTTTCATGGAATCTACGGGATACGAAATCTAAATTCTTCTGTAGTTTACGACAATCCTTATATTTTAAAGTCGTCAGTATAGAGAAGACATTCTGAGTGAAGTGGATAAAGGTGTCATGTAATTTTTTTTTAAATTGTTTTTTTTTGCATTAAACTAACTCTAAATAGTGATTCTTTCATTCTGTGATTACCTTGTTGCAAGAATAAGATGATAGGAAACTAATTAAATCAATAATTTAAAATGCCAATAAGGTCAAAAGTCCTGATAAACAATGTTTAAAGTCAATTTTCTCCATTTTATACAGTTTGGTAAGTCATTAATGAAAATACAGAATAGCAAGCACTAAGGTTACTACCTTGCGGCGCCACAGATGAAGCTGGTTTGATACTGCTCTGCCAACCTTTACCTGTTGTGGTCTTATTATAAGATAAGATGTCATAAATTTACATATTGATACTTAGTCTGGTAAAAAATGGCACATTGGGTTGTTTTATTTTGTATTTTTAATTGAATCTGTTTACTTAGTGCAATATACTACCATGCTATATCGATTATTGTGTAATTAACCTATACTTGACATGCCACATGCACTTAGTAGACAATGAATAAACCAAAACAAAATTTATGAGCGTGTAGGTTCAACCTACATCGATACCCAATTTAACACAATAACGCTGTTACATAGATAGAACTTTTTCTTGTAGTTGTATCCAATTTTCAGATTTGACTGATGAATATTGATGTGACGTTGTTCCAAAGTAAGTTGTTAGTTGAAAAGAGATAAAATCCCTTTTTAGTCGCTGTGAATAGACCATTGTGAGCGCATAGCTGCCAGAGATCAGAGCGTGTTGATGCAGCTATGACGCTTTGTGTATCCAATAGTACAGTCTCACTGGTTAGACTCATAGCTCCAGAAATGAACTTTTACCATTTTACAGGGTGTTGTAAATTTATACGCCACGGACAACACCGATAACAAATAGAGGCAACATTATGGTGAAATGTATTACTTTCCTACCATAATATATACAACCAAACTCTACCAATTTCATCGTGTCTTCAAAGTAAGGCTGACTTGCTTTTAAATGGATCTTACCTTAATAATTACAACGACTATCTGACAAAAACTTTCTAAGAGATACAATTCATGTACAATTAATTCCCCTTCTCAAGAGGTCAATGCATCTTTCAAAACAATCAGTAACTTAGAACATATTTTCCTTCTTCTTTCTTTTCACGACACCATTGGAGTAGTTTGGCGCGTATGCAGTGGTTGTGCTGTTCCTACTATACGAGAGCGGTTCGATTAATTCTTAGCCTACAAAAGAGAAACGAAAATTTTGGAAAGTGGCGATTTATTTCTCTACGTAGTTTCCTTTTAGCTCGATACACTTGACCCAGCGATTCTCCAACTTTTTTGACTAATCTGAAAAATACTTTTTTGAAGGTTTGCAAAGTAGGCCTCCGTGGCGGCAATAACCTTCTCATTCTACTCAAATTTCTGCCCGGCGAGTGACTTTTTCAACTTTGGAAACAAAAATAAATCACACGGGGACAACTCAGGAGAATACGGTAGTTGGGGCAGCAGATCGTAGCCTAAATCGGCCAATTTGCGTTGTCATGGTGGCAGAGTACCTTTTCTTCGCCTAATGGGGCTGTTTTTCTGATATTCGTTTTGCTCTTCTTCAGGTAGTCCGTGTAGACCACACCTTGTGAATCCCAGGAAACGATGACCATCACCTTTATATTCACGATAGCACAGTTTTCTCCTTCTTCGGAGCACGTTCGGGGTGAAGTCCACTGTTTCGACAGTGCCTTGGTCTCTGGTGAGTACCAGAGGATCCATGTTTCGCCGATGGTCACGAAATGACACAAAACCTCTTTCGGATTGTGCTTAAACAGCATCACCCATTGCTCTGAAGTGGTCTCACGGTTGCGCTTGTAGTCTGGAGTGAACAAACGTGGTACTCATCGCGCAGACAACTTGCTCATGCCCAATATTTCATGCAGGATATGACCCACGTGGTCTTTTAAGATGTCTACTGCCTCAGCTATCTCGCGAAACTTCAATCCTCGGTCTGCCAACACGAGATTGTGGAGTTTTGTTGTCACGTTATCCACCGTGGTAGCCGTTTTTGGGGCACCTGGCCGTGGCTCATCAAAAACCGACGTACGACTACGTTGACACTCGTTAAACCAGTGTTTGACGGTCGCCATTGAAGGAGAAGAGTCGCCGTACACAGCATCCAGGCACTCTTTGATTTCGCTGCGCGATTTCCCTTCCAAAAACAAGAATGGAATGACCGACCGATATTGCTCTTTTTCAAGCTTAATAAAATCCGCTAACACGCCCGTTTACACACGCGGTCAAAGTAGAACTACGAGTCCGACTTGGCTGAAATTTTGACAGTAGCCGTGTCCGAGAATGTACTACACGATAGTAAATTTCTCTTGGGATAGGGACGGTGAAGCTAAGCAACTACCGGACCGCCCTCGTATGAATTCGTTTAAGTTGCTGCCTTCCGAGATAATTTTTTGTCGACTTGGAAATTATGGAATTATAGTAATATTATAGAACCCCCAATTAGAAACCTACTCCTGCTCTTTGCTGTAGAAGTAATTTATTGTAGCACCCTAACTGTAATATCAATAAAAAAATAGCTATTTCCGAAGCATTTTATCTGGCTAAGCACACAAATCGCCATAAAAAGGTCAGGTTGGCTCTTCTTTACTAGAAAATTCAGAAGCCCTGTTCGTGCAGCTGTCACCAACCTGTCAGTGACCGAGTCCAAGATCCCGCCACACAAATTCCGTTTGCTCTGCTAGGCTATACTATAGACAGAATTCACATGGACGGATCCCAGACACAGTCAACGACAAGTCACCGATCACTGTACGAACAAACCTAGAGAACTAGAAGTAACAAACCGCTCTTAATTGTTCTAAAATACCACTGATTTCCATAACATCATAAAAGGTAGGTAACCAGGTAGTAACGAAAACAGCCTACCTCCATCATCAGTCAGATGACATTTTTCACTGCTCTGAACAGACGGTTTCTAAAGATTTGTTCGTACAGTTGTCGATTACTTGTCTTTGACTGTAACTGGGATCCGGCCATGTAAATTATGTTATTTATAGCGTAGCAGAATGAACGGCATTTGTGTGGCGGGATCTTGAACACGATCACTGACAGGCTGGCGACTGCTCTATGAAGAGGGCTTAACAGCTTTATAAAATATTTTATGCTTTTTTGTAAAGACTATTTCGGTGTAAACGTGTTGTTGTTCTTCTGGTATGTAAAACACAATGAAAACATGAATAATATTTGAATACATAAGAAACGGGTGCACATCCTTCCTCAGTTGCCTCATCTTGGTCTTTTCAAACAAGTTTCAAATGTTTAATCACCCAAACAGATTAGTAATATTCTCAATTTCGGAAGAATGCAACTTTTGTTACGTCTGTGCAGTGACGGGCACATCATTAATAATACACCATTGTATACGCGTATATAATGATGAATATATACGTCTCGATATTCACGTATACTATGTACACAATGTATACAATAGCAACATTTCTGTTGAATCTGTTTAGGATCAATTCCGGATCGATCCTAATGGTTCTCCGATTTTAGGTGGAACTCAAAGTTCAGAATCGCTACAAATTCTGCAAAATATTTTTATAAACATATTTATAAAAACTGTCACTGGCCGGTATTACCCAGCTTGGCGGGGTAATGCCAGCCGTCTTTACAAACAAAAATCGCAAATAAACTTCTTCTCTTTTGTTGTGCCTGTACATGCTCTATGGGCCCACTGGCCACAAATTACACAACTCAACCAGACTTCATAATCTTTTCCAAATTTTCCGCACAATATACATATATGTCTTCATTGATACCTAAGTCTCTATCATCGTCATTGTCTTCTTCACAGTCTTCTCCCTCAAATTCTTTATAACTGACAGTTTTTTTACGATCTGGTTTTCATGCCAAACAATCTGTTTTTCAGTCTAGTCTCATTTTCTTTTTGAGGTTCGTGTGATGGCTCAACAAATCTAGGCTGTAGGGCTTCTGCAGGAGCAAAGTCTTCACTAGAAAATACGTCGGGGTTAAAGGGAAATAATCCTGTCACTTTAAAGCCTTTAATAGCCATTTCCGGGTTAGCTACACTGCTGAATGCCAGGTTGAATAACTCAGCAATATTTCCAGAATTAATTTTTTCCCCAGGATGATTCGTTAAGAATTTGGAACATTCCGAATTAAAAGCTGCCTTTAAGGGTGCATGGAAGGTCACATCCAAGAGCTGGAGGCGTTGGGATGATTGTGAAGGAGTGGTCAAAACTATAATTCCATTTCCTTTGCAAAAATTGTAAGCTGATAAGGTGCAATGAGTGATATGGTTATCTATAATCAAAAGAACTGGCTCTTCTTTAGAACATTTTATGAATAACTGGAAATGTTTTAGCCACATAATAAATAAGTCTTCTGTGATCGATCCATTTTTTGAGCATCCGTAGATGGCACCTGGAGGACCATTTCGCTGAAGATGTGCTGCCATTCTTTGGCGGGCAAATATAAACATGGACGGAATGTAACTACCCGAAGCATTGAAAGCACACATTGCTGTGGTTGTTTTTCTCCGCTCTCAGCTTGTGACAAAACCAACCCGTTTCTGCCCTCGTTCTGTAAATATTTTAGGTGGACGCTGCACTGTGTTAACGCCAGTTTCGACGCAATTATATATTTTATTAGGTGTAAATTTATATTTTTCCATGACTTCAGATAAATTATTGAAAAAATGGATACCTCTTTGCGATTAAATGCCTTAATTCGGTTCATACTGGTTCCTTCGGGTTTCCTTAACGCAATATTGTATCTAGACGTGAATCCAGCCGCCCAGTCCTTTCCAGCCAATTGTTTTTCTCGATTGAATGGGATATTGATATTGTTGGATTTTGCATACGCATATGCGCATCTTCGCACTTCAATGGGATAGTTAACCCATAGAAATGTTTAGCCAACTTTTTAACTTGGTCGGCCAGTTCACTCTCGGCTTCTTTTGAAAAGACTGGCTTACGTCCTAACGAAGATCCAGAATTAACGGCCTCATTTTTCATTCGGTCTTGTAAGGTGGATTTTGGTACCCCAAATCTTACTGCTGCTTGTCTTATTGACATACCATTTTGGATGGCACGTACTGCTTCTTGCAAATGCTCCTTCTGAACGGAAGATTTTTCTGTTTTTCTTTCATAATGCCGCGGCATCTGCAAATATTAAAAAAAAACTAGTTTAATAGCTTTGAGGTTTTGTGTATATGGATTAATACTGGCCACTGTCGCCATTACCCAGTTACTGTGGCCGGTATAACCCCAAAATGACGTGAACTGTTTTACTTGTGCTGGTATTTTTTTACAACTATAATATATATAATATATATAACATATATATAATATATATATAACAACTATAATATAATATATATAAAATTTTCAGATCCATGAACCTCTCATTTCACAAACCAAAAAAATATCAATGTGGTCTTTGCAAGTGTTACAGAGAAGGATAGGAAGAAGTAAAGGCTAATTTGGAAAAGGAGTACTTGGCCCACATTTTAGAAAAGGAAACGGTAAGAGGAATAAAGAATAGCTGCAAAGAAAAAGCTAAAAATGATACAAAGGCTATATGTGCTACATTTGATCTCCAACAAGTTATATACTTACCAATTTCTAATCATTGTTCCGTATTTTATAAAACACGGCTGTCTACAATCTAACTATGTATGAAGTAGCATCTCGAGAATGTTTCTGTTATACATGGAGTGAGACTGAAAGTAAACGTGGTAGCTCAGAAATATCGACGGCAGTGCTTAAAAGCCAGCTACCAACGAGCGCGCCGCACGGTTATACACGGATATACTCGGAATATGCATTACCCCACTGGCCGTTATTCCCCCGCTTTACCCTACACATCTCTTTTCTGTGTTTGTAAAGATGTCGCAGCATTCAGAATTGTTTTACAAGAAACTATGACAGTGTGAATAAGACAAAACCATGGAATACAAATGAGTTAAAGGAGGAAAGTTAATTTTTATAATTTTGTGAACCTAAATTATAACGTACATAGGCTTGCTCAACAGCAGCATCCATTGTTGCCGGATTTCGTCTGTAAGTACTTGATTAAAAAAATATATTATTCATCCACACTAGAGTTATTTATAGCAACAATACAGGTCCTCGACGCCCGTTTCGTCATCAGGAGTTTATATCAATTCTTATAAACTTATTACAAATAAAAGCTATCCCTGAAAAAGTTTTATTAATACGTGAAGCTGTGCAGTCACTCTCGCTAGAGGGAGGCCAAGGACATTTTAAGTGTTCCTGTAAACCAGCGAAAAGTAGTGTTATCCAACAGATGTGTTTGTGTAAAAAAAACTTCTTTGTAATTCAAGGTGTCATATGAGTTCCTAACATGCGCTGAGAGATATTGTTTGTAATAATATAATATATGAGATAATTCTATGTAACTTTTGTTCGTTTGTTGCTGGTTCTGCATTTTTTTTAAATGTGTATTTATTGTTTTATGTTGCTTTCGATAGTTTCAGTATATTTCTTGTTGATTTAATACATTAAAAAATAATGTCCACAATTATGTAATAATACAGACAACATTTTAATATATTCTTCTTTCCTTTTAGATTAATTCAAGCTTGATTATTTTAGTTTTAATATTTTTGATAAAGTAGTATCTTGTTATATTATGTACTTCATTGGAGCAACATTGTATTGATTACAGCGTTTGACTAAAATACACGATTGCAGTATCGAAGTAAATGTGATTGTTACGGTGTTTGACTGGAATTGTTCAGTCATTACGTGGAATGACTGAAATGCTTAGTCAAACATTGTAGTAATCAAACAGTTACGGTGTTACGGTGCTTGTTACGTATTGTATACATGGGGACGTAGACAGTTAATATATACGGGTAAACGCCCATCACTGCGTCTGTGGTGAAATGACATTTGCAGCCGAGAAGCGAGCCATCCACCCAGTTGCGAGACAGCTCACTTCCATTACTTCGGTGTAAAGACAGGTTACCAAGATGAATCTGGGTCCCACATGCTTATTGTAACTCTTGCTCAGTGAGACTGCGAGAGTGAGGGGGAAGAATTGCGCAATGAAGTTTGCTGTACCCATGGTCTGGTGTGAGCTAACAAATCCTATAGGCGATAGTGACTTTTGCTTGTGCGTGAAAATTGGGGAAGATGATGCCGAAAGAGAAAAAGAAGAAGCAGTTGTTAGTAGAAGGTCTAAGTGAGCCCCATATACTAAGTCAGAAAGAATAAGGTAATCTAATAAGAGATGTTGAGAAGGTGGAGCTTCAAGACTGAATCAATGACATTTACTCCATCCAGTATACAATGAACTGCTGTGTCCCTTAAAAACAAGAGCTCATAAAAAATGCACGGCTATATTCGTGTTTCTCCACTCAAACTTACTAAGATTTGACTTCTTAGAACCAGGAAAAAGAAAGAGATTTTTTTGCTGACCAGTGATAATTGGAACGTAAGCAGATATGTAAGAGGAATGAGGTTTTTTAGTTCTTACAAAAATTTGCAACCAAATGAATACTTGATCTGATTTTAAGCTATCAAAACCACATTCCCGTCAAAGTTTCGATACGCTCACCAATACATCTCACGACCAATGAGTGTTCAGCTAACGTTTTCGCCACTTTGTCGCTATAGAGTCACAAAGCTGAAGCAATAGAAGTACTTTTTCGGGTGGCTCTAGAAAAATGTTTCTTCTATGAAAATTAGTGGACTGGCCAATCGAAAGATTCACAAACAATTTGTATAACCTACTCAAATGTTTTTCTCTGGGGCGTTCTCATTAGAGTTTATTTAACTGGTCTATATGTGTTGATGTTGGTCTGATGGAGCTGGCCTCTGGCTGCAGCAACAAACACAAAATTCGGCATTCAATTATGGAATAACCTGGACGCCTGACCGGCACGGCTCACCGTTGGCCAACCAACGCTGCTGGGACTCGGGACTACGTACAGTAAACGCGCCCGATCGATTACTGTTCACCATTAAATATTAAACTGGCAAGACAGATATGGACTCAGAAAACTGCCTGATAGTGTGAATAATATCAAATGAGAATAAGAAGAAGTAAAGTAAATTTTCTTGCTAACACAACTAGACCAACAATCTTAAGAAGGCTTATAGTTAGGATAAAGCGAGATCACTTCTGCCGATGTGTACTTAATAAATTGAGAGAGCATTGGATACATTCAAAATCCTAGTTAATGGAATACGGTATGGAAGAATGAGTGTTTAGAAGTTACTTGGCACCTTTCTATAATAAAGCCTATGGCTGAATATTACTCTACAGAGATGTACTTTGGAAACAGGGATTACTAATATATACATATATATATATATATATATATATATATATATATTATATATATATATATATAGATTATATATATATATATATATATATATATATAGATTATATATATACGTATATATATATATATATATATATAATTTGAAATTTTTTACGCCAAAACCGTGCAGGTAGAAACCTAAATGCTACTATGAGGAGCTTAAAGAAACTTTATTAATACGATTATTGTACTGCCTAAGGACAGTGGAACTGGAAAAAGCTCCCTTATGTAGGTTGTTCCACAATCCTCGATATCCTAGGGTCCGAGTGCGTATCAACCAATTCTGTATGTACGAAGTTGGATACGGTTAGGATGGGAGGCTAAAGCCAAGCGGGTCTGGGAAGCAGAGCCCGTTGGCGTAGCGGTAGAAGAGAGTTAGATCGCCGGCGGCCCGCCGGTGCAAAAGGGTCCCGTGACAGTCCGTTAGAGAAGAGTTATCGGTCAGTGCGTC
This sequence comes from Acanthoscelides obtectus, assembly GCA_963669975.1. Classification (NCBI taxonomy): domain Eukaryota; kingdom Metazoa; phylum Arthropoda; class Insecta; order Coleoptera; family Chrysomelidae; genus Acanthoscelides; species Acanthoscelides obtectus. The sequence goes on along the minus strand of CAVLJG010000008.1, from coordinate 59,102,794 downwards.
AGTCCTCCTCTGAACAGCATCGAGCATGGATAATGTAGACATGGCGGCAGCACACCAAACATGTGAGCAGTATTCGATGCTAGGTTTTATCTGGCTCTTATACGGAGTGAGGAGGTCAGGTGGTGAAAAGTACTCCTTGGCACTAAACAAATGAAGTCGCTTTTTTCTAGATGCTGACGGTATTGCCGAGATATGTTCGTGCCAGATCAAGTCGTCGGTGATCTGGACACCAGCCAACCGAAATGAACGGTTTTTTTGTCTACGGCCATCTATCGATACCGAATGAGCGCTAGGACGCTTCTTGTTCGTCGAGGCAGAGTACTATGTTTTGAAGCATCAAGCTGTACCAGATTATAGCATCCCCAAGCAGTGATGACATCTAGGTCTTTCATCAGAGAGGAAGCCGCTGTTAGTCTTGTTTTCTCCTGTTCATCGTCAGAGATCGGCTTGTCACTCTGGATCCATGGAGCGCTTTCATGATTTGAAGAGCCTCGCCATAAGACTGGACAAGTTTACTCCACAGTTGCGGGACGTAAAAACCATACTGTCTTTCGCTGAGCAAACCGTGACGTTCGTAATACTCCTGATGATCCAAATTTTTGCACCTCTCCATCACCTTAATTGTAACAGAAAACGGAGCTGTAAGCCTGTGGTTCCAGTTTTCTGCGGTCCCAGAAAAAAGACTCGCAGACACTTTATGAGAAGTGGCTCACGCCTTTTTTTCTAATTTAGTATGGCTTTCATACGAATAGATGTATTTCCGTTCTTATCATCATCCCCTCTGTCCGGTTCAGCAACATTTAATTGCAGTTCTGTCACATGACAGGGTAACCATGCTTGATTGGATGGAGTGTTGCTCCAACACATCAACTTTTTTCCAAAAACTGTTCAGAATTGTCCTGTAAAAGTTTCAAAAGGACTATACAGGGTGTTCGACTGATGACAAGGAAAGCAAGGTTGCCTATCCGATAGATACCTTTAGTTTTTTGCATAATTGGATATGCTGAGGTGGTTCTGAACCATTTCATGAAGCTGTTGACATAATAATTATGTAATTTGTTTAAAAAACGATAAGTATGGCAACCAGTACAGGGATCTTTGCGTATTGAATTTTATCTAAGAAGATACTTTGCACTACTTCTGTTGTTCTCACTTACTGGACATATTTACCCAAAAAATCTCATTAATTTTCATTTAGTGTAAAAGGTGAACGCCGGTCCTGACATACAGGTCTAACAAAAGCGTATGTTGGCTGTTTTGAAACTGCACGAATATCGTAGTAGCTAGAGGCCATACAAGGCTGACATCACTCTCAAACGCATCCAATAATTAACGAAATAATTATAAAGCCTAGTTTGTTGGAATTTCTCTATCCTCTTCCACTGTATTTTTATAGAGCCAGTATTAAACCGGTACTTTGCTGATGTACATTTTTTTTAATTTAAACTGACGATGAAGATTTAACGTCCGAAAGGTTTATGCCAATTTCAGCGTTGTCGGTTTACATTTCCGCTCAACGATTGTTTAATAAAATACTTAATGATTATTATATAAAACGCACTCTTTGTATAGTAATGCTATTGTCCGATATTTATTTTTTCAGGTAGCTTCCGCCATTCTTATAGTTAATAAAGTATTTAGTAGTTCAAAATCCAACAATACGTAATAAAAAATAGTTTGGTGTAAAGTTTAACTATAAATCATTCGTGTTTCTCTATGAAATCTCAAGCATTTGGGAAACTCAGTATTTTACTGCCAGTTTACCACAGCTGCGTGTTATTTAGAGTGGGTCAATTTACACACAGATAGGTGGAAATTGAAACAGCCTGGAGTTCAATCTTTATGGAAAAATATCTCTACATATACTTCAATATCAATAAAATGTACTAGGTTCTTTCCACTCACCCGTATTACGTAAGACAAAAAAATTACATTATATCTATTTCTTATAACATTATGTAGGTTATTTTGACATTATGTAGGTTTTCCTATAAAATATCACTTGAACTTCTGTTTGGGTGTTCCAAGGTGAAGAAAAGCCAACAAAAGTCATCCGTTCTCAAAGTGTTTCGAAAAGGATGGTCGCGACATTTGTGTCAAAAGCGGGTCATAATGCAACAATTCCTCTTAATCAGCAAAGAACTGTTATTGTGGATTGGTATACCACCATTTGTTTACCAAAAGTCATCACCGAGCTTCGAAAAATCAACCCCGAAAGAAGAATCATCCTCCACCAAGACAATGCAAGCTCGCACACAGCCCAAAAAACGAGGCAGTATTTAACGGAAGAAAACGTGGAATTATTAGACCATCCTCCATATAGTCCCGATGTAAGTCCTAACGATTTCTTTACTTTCCCGAAAATTAAAAACAGACTGCGTGGTCAAAGGTTCCAGTCTCCAGAAGAAGCAGTTGACGCATTCAAAAATGCCGTTTTGGATCTGTCAGCAAACGAGTGGAATAAGTGATTCGAAAATTGGTTCGAGCGCATGCAGATGTGTATTAATCTTCGTGGATAATACTTCGAAAAACAATAAAGTCGTTTAAAACTACCTACCGTGTTGTTTCATGTCCATATGCAAAACTTAAAAAACATCCCTCGTATTAGAGCTACCCTATACTCTGCCCAGATGTAGTAGAAGCCTCGCTTTATTCTGAACAGGTGCTGTTTTAGGCCATAGTTTCTGTCACATCTGTAAATGAAAAATTCCTGAATTTACTAGTTTTTCCGAATATACAGGGTGATCTAAATAAATGTGCCAATTCCTTATTATCACATATCTCAGGCACAATTGAATCGATCTTGTTGAAATTTTGCACGATAACGAAGCTAGTAGGAGTAGCGTAAAATTAGACGGACAGTTGAAAACCCTAGGGCTATTCATTTTTTCTCACTTTTTTGCTTTTTATCACATCATCACATTTCAAGCTAAGTATTGAAATGTTTGACAATGTACAAAAAAAGTTAAATTGTGCTAATTAATTAGCAAAATAGATCGATTGCCCACCTATTGGTTTTTTCATTTAAAGTTTTTTATTTATTCAAGAATCTCATTTTATGAGACAAAACTTGAAATCTAAAGAATTATCAACCCACCTGCTTCCATCAACATTCTACAAAATGTTGCTTAAAATTGAACTAAAAATGTTTTGGGAACGGATTCAGTCGGATTTCAGTCATAATCTGAATTTATTATTAGTTCGAGGAAAAAGCAAATGTAGTATACAGGGACGGACTTTAATCATGTGATATATCATGTATGCACTATATATAATGAAAATTAACGTAGTGATGTGGTAAACGTATCTATTCTGAAAATGCTGAGTTCGGAGCTGTATATTAGATTTTTCTACATTTTCATCACAATCCTGATTTTCTCTGGAGATTCAGGTCCGCTGCAACTGCATCCTAAATACCGTTTTCCTTCAAAGCAGGATTCATGTTGTATAAGATCAGATGGTAGAATTAAATCATTAAGAAATTATTGAAAAACCTAAATAGGGTGCATATTTTTCCCTTTTGCTTACGTCATGTATTGCTCTTTTTTCTACAAAATAATAATTAACTCTGAGTATAGTTAACAGGGCGTTGTAGTGGATAAAATACAAGGAATTAAATAAACTAAATCCGACCCTCAAATTTTGAGTTCACAAAAGATCTTTAGTTAATTTTTTTAAGTATATAAGCGGACATAAACTGCCAAAACTAAGTTATTTCAATAAATAAAAATGCTCTACTGAAACACCAAAAAAGCGCAATCAGTCTATTTTGCTAGTTAATTAGCGCAATTGGTTTTGTTTGTATATAGTTAAAGATTCCAATATTCAGCTAAAAAGGTGTTGATTTTGACAAAAACGAAAAATGAAAAATCGAGCCTTTCACTGGATTTTTTAAGCGATCATCTAGCTTTGCGTTAATCTTAGGTAACTTTGTTATCATGCAGAATTTCAACAAAATCGACCCAATAGTACCTGGGGGTATGGGATACTACAATATTTGCGGGTTTAGGTAACTGACCGTGTATCTTTAAAAAGTGAATTTAGAACTTTTTACTTTCAGATATGAAAAGGTCTCGGTCCATACTACCTGCCATTCCACTATGTCCATTGAAGTACGAAACACCCTGGATCTACTGAGTTGACACCTGTCCACTGAGAGCAGTTTTGCTATTGTTTTACAGCACATTGCTTATATCATATACCTTTCTATTAAGCTTAGGCAGTTGAAAAACGGATCAACAAGATGTCCTAACCTAAGCCGGTGCATTGGTATTTAGACCCTGCCTTCGCCACTACTTCGGCATGATAAAAAATCAAATTGAAATATGGAAACTTAGACAGACCGAAAACATTTATCATCTCACATAAAAGTGCTGATCGGCGTCTACCGCTGGAAGCTGTTTTAAATCGATTACTATAGTCCGGATGAGATAAAGCCTGGAATAAAGTTTTACTTTGGCTAATTTCCGTTGGCCGTTAGCGAACAGAACAGAAAAAGGTTGTGATGGTTTTTTAAAGCTGACACTAAGGCATCGACGATGGTAAAGATGAGAACATTGATAAATAACATCGATGCTGGCACTGAATAAGACATCGATGAAACATTCAACCAACAACATCGACATTTGATAAGATGAATAATGAAAATGAAAGACTTGTCCGGTATCAGGTTAAAACAAAACAAAATTTCTTTATTGAATAATTTGATCTCCGTCATCATGTATGAGCTCTTGCCTACGTGATCGCAATCTGTATATTCAATTTTTGTGGGTCTCCAAAGTAGTTCGTCGTCTAGCATAACATGCACTATTATAATCTATTTTCTACTAAACGTCGCCGCTCTATTTTCTTGAAATACTGTCTTAAATGTATCTGATTGCATACAATACTTTTCCATTCAATTTCAACTGCTCGTAATGTTCTCGAATGTCTCACCATATACATAACATCTTTCGCAGTTCACAATACGCAATACGTTTATCTTAGGACATTTTCATATCTGATTCATTTTCCGTCCCTTGTTATCAACCGATTAAAAAAAAAGAACCGGTTCTGAGCCGAGCAAGCAGAGATGTACATGTCATGAATTAACCAATTAAATCCCATCTCACTCTTTAACTCATGTGGCACCCATCTTCAATATTTTCACAGTAATCCAAGTATGGTCCAAAGTATTTTTTTGATGTCGTCAGAAAATAATGTTGCTTAACATGTCCATCGGTCATGAAATATAGCTCATAGTAAGAGTGATATCCGTCAAATAAACGTCCTGTCAAAAATTGTTGATATCGGAACGGGCAGAATTTTTTGATATGACAAATATTATGTAAAAAATCTTATATAATAGTAGCAATAAAGCGATGAATTTGAGATAGTGGGGGTGTCACAAATACTCTTAAGCGATACTTGATCGATTTATTCACCTCAACTTTATTACCGGCAAAGATTAGATCAGCTTTATAAACTAATCACTCAGAGAGAGAAATAATGAAAGGTCAATATTTCATTTCGTATCGATATCGTAGCTTTAAAAAACGCATGGTAAATGTAATATCTGAAACTTTCCCTTTTGTTTACATGTCGATAATCCCCTAGGTTTCTCTGGCCTATTAAGCCACATGTATTGACAGATCTTTACTATGATTGAAACGTTTACTGCATTAAACAAGATATGTCTGACTTTATTAGACAGACAAGCACGGGGATAATTGATTGTTGTTACACCTAAGCACCGTAGATTAGATTACACCAACAAAGGGTTTGCGTTCAAACCTTGCACCACTGCGTCCCAATGGCCCTATTTACTGTTGCTTCCCGTTTGTTTGGAGTACTACATCCAGCTTCGATCAAACTCCAAAGCTACGCTTGTAGCATTACGCTTTCGCATTTTTGTGTCACCAAGTGAACTTAAGCTCGCTTAGCTACGAGCTTCCAGAATACAAATGATCACCTCTGGCCAGCCGCGATTGAATTGCTCAGCTACAACTTTTCGAATATATTCGCTGTGCCGTGAGTTTAACAGCAGAAAATAGCATTAACCACGAATTGGAGTGGTGCGACGTTTTCAGAAAAGCACATCAATCTACGAGTAATTCGTGAACAGTTGCATTGAGAATGGATAAATCTCCACGCAACATAAAGGCCTCTATATCGCTTGAATGGAAGGTAACCTTAAATTGCCTCGCAAAGCTGCATTTGGATAACCTTCTCCTGAAAACGTTGACCATGAGCTGCTTCTTTGAAGGGGAGCGCAGCCGAGTGGATGCTTCCGGGCAAGCTGTAGAAGAGCGGATCTAAAGCGGGTGGCCAGAGATAAGTGAATGTATTCTGGCAGTGCGTAGCTGAGCTAGCTTATTGTGCACTAGTTGGTGCGTACCGGCTGTTACGCGGAGGTATCGAAGTCCTAATGTTTCCTACGAAATCAGTATGTCTTGTCAGAAGAACTACCATGGCTCTTACTGTTTCCTTATTAAAGCAAGTCCTTTGGAAATGAAGGTGCCAGTTCGTTCAAGACTTTTTAGGCTTGAACCTATGGTATATTGCTGCTAGATTGTCGTTTTCTTGTAATTCTTTGAAAGTTTGTTCCGAGTCTATTCTGTCACACCACAGAAAAGCTATGAAACTATCAAGCGATTTGTAAGAGTTTTTCAAGCTAAAAAACCCGCATTCTCGTTTTCTTTGCAGTCTTTCGTATCTAGGTATTCGTAGCCATGGTAGAGTACCAGCGTAATTCTCAATTTGCTTAGACGATATCCGCTCGGAAATTATTATTATTATTATTATTATGATAATTGAGATGAGCAGAGTACACAGTACTATAAGCTCATGCAGTAAATATAGTGTACGGAAACGTAACACAAATACATCAAATAGAAAAAAATAAAAAAAGACAGTTCATAGCTATAAAGTTTGTACACTCCTCCAGCTATCATACTGCACTTTGAAGCTATTAACTGAAGTAGCACCAACCACACTTTCAGGTAAACTATTCCAGGTGTTCAATATGCGGTTGGGAAGAAACCACTGTCGGACTGTTGTTTTAAATGGCTCCTTATGCAGTTTGAAGCTGTGTCCGCGTAGATTGCTGCGCGACAGACGGTATAGATGCATGAGGTTGGTGCCCATCAAACCATGAACTATCCTGAACGTAACTATAAGATCGCCACGAAGTCTTCGCTCAGAGAATGAGGTCAGGTTGAATAATTCAAGGCGATCTTCATAGCTTGGTCTTCGTGCTCCAAAAGGGATACGAGTAGCCCGACGCTGTACTGATTCGACGAGATTTCTATCGCGCAGAAGCACAGTGTCCCATACCGGGCCAGTGAATTTAAGAATTGGCCTCACGAATGCCTTGTAAATGTAGGCGCAAGTGTTGACATCGGATCCTTTGAAAGACCTCTCCAGCATGTATAGAAGTTTCTTGGCTTTTGATGTAACGTGGTGAATATGCTCTGACCAGGAAAGACGATCGTTGACTACAACGCCCAGATCAGTGTGGCTGGAAACTGCTTCGATGTTGTGGTCAGTGATCTTGTATGTAAATCGCGGATTTGTCTTCCCGAGGTGAAGGACACAACACTTAGTTAGATTTAAGGGTAAAAGCCAACTGACTGACCATTGACAAACAATATCAAGATCTCGTTGAAGCATAGCAGAATTTACGACAGTATTGTAAATCTTGGTGTCGTCGGCATAAGCTGAACATGGGGAGGAAATCAATGCGGGCAGGTCACTTGTATACAGAAGGAACAGCGCTGGCCCCAAGACAGAGCCTTGAGGAACTCCACTTGCTACATGATGAAGGTGAGACTGGCTATCACTGACGCGCACAGAGAAAGTCCTCCCGGTGAGAAAAGCCTTAATCCACAGTAATGGTATTTAGCAAACCTGGTCATCTAAGCAGATATACCACAATAGCAATGTTCTAGCATCTCAGTTCCAACTGTTTGAAACCGACTGAACCTGCGTAGTGGAGAAAACATGTTCGAATACAGGTAAAATCTAGTTGGGATTGCCAGTCCTCTGTTTCAGCTAACCAATTTTTGGGTTGAAAACTAGTTTCGGGCGGTCAAGTACACAGGACTTTGGTAGGAGTTTCTGACATGCGCAGATCGTACAGGATCTTGTTTTCTTATGGATGCCTTATGATTTGAAGTTATGGTTCTTGAATTGTATCTTTCTTAGTTTCGTTGCAACTTTGTATCAATTAAAAAGATTGAAGCCAGGTAACCGTTTTCATGACATTTGGTGTGTACTAGTTTTTTTATTGTGTAGACCTATTTGTATTGCTCACAGAAATACCAGATTCTTATAGTTCAAGTTCAGAATCTGATTTGATCTCAGATATCGATTCTAGTGAGATGAAAATATTATGCACATACTGATTTACAATGGAACATTTTAGAGTGACTCGCAATGTGGCTGAAGATACCTTAACTAAATATGAACACAAGCTGTTCTTCAAAAAGACAACTGGAGGCTATGAGAAACTTTTTGATCATAAGCAAACTTATAAGCTTAGAAACATCTTTTAGTGGTTCGCAGGACATACATCATCATTCCGTTATATAGCGGATAGATTTGATGTAACGATTAGTTGTTTATTCTACATAATAAGAAGCTTAATGAAGTTTAGGCATTTCTTACTGTATCTGAACCTGTAATTCAGTGACCTAACAATGAGGAAAGAAACATGATTTCATCTAAAGGTCAAATACGATGCTGTGGTCTCAACTTAAACATATTTTGACAGATAATTGTGTTCTAGCAGAATCAAATCTGAAACTAGTCTTTTTCTACCAACGTAACATAAGCGTTGAAGAAGTTCACAATCAGGTGATAGACTGCTGGAAATGCGATGCTAGGACATTAGTCATAAAAACACCGATTCCCGGAATATCGATATCGGTGCATCGATGTTTCTTTACCCATCTCTAGACAACAGTGATCTACCTGTTTCACCGCCCCCAGCGGGATTACGCTGACAGGCGAACATCAAGACCCTTTTAAATATTTTCCACACTTCCACAGCTAATGGAAATTTAATTACGGGCTTTGTATTTTTTTGCCGTTTCCATTTCCTCCAACGGTTGTCTCGTTTGTTTTATAAATCCTCTGAAAGGATCGTACAGACGAGATTGAGACCTGGGTTGTGGCAGTACCGAATTGTCTCTCAGAACTAATTCAAAATGTTAGCAAGACGAAGCGTACCATTTGGAGTGGTTCGGTACCATGCGATATTGCGACACGAACGCAACACTGGTGACGAAAAGATTGACAGAGACTTTTAGGATAAAAAATGGTAATTTAGACAGGACAGGTGGTTACCCTCGACTTAACGTATACTTAACATTGCTAAAATAACCAAATTGTTTAAATCAACATGTTAGATTAAGCCAAATTTTACCTCACTGCCAACTTTCGGCCGTTCAGTTATAAAAGGTATGGAAAATTGTGACAGCCCTTAAACCAAATTTCATGTTTATAGCACAACTGATTTTTTAGATAAATTTCAATAACGGCCTCTTCCGTGATGCCGCCGCGCGATGTGCCTGCCAGACAAAGCCGCCTGACTTCGGCGTCCCATCCTAACCGTGTCAAACTTCGTACATCCATAACTGGCCGATACGACTGCTCCTTTGTCCCGAGGGTGTCTAACCTTAGGCAGTTCAAAAATCGTATTAACAAAATTTCTTTGGGATCATCATAGCAGCCCGCGGTGTTCCGGCATTTAGGCTTCTGCCTGCGCGGCTGTTTCGATATAAAGAAAAATAAACAACTTAAATAGTGATAAGGTTAGCCATAAAAATAGCCGCAACGGACCATCTTCAAGTTCTAGACTATCATAATGTTCAAATTCATCAAAATTGGCTTAGAATTAGTATACAGTTAGACATGTGCTGTCGTTATATGTTTAAAAGTAAAAATGTTTACGGTACCGTTACATTTCGCTAATGATAATGCCATCATGCTTTCAGTCATCGAGGCATACTTTTGATGATGTGAATTACAAAGATGTCTGTCAAAGGGCTGCTAATGCTAGTGGATTGTTCCCATCATATCCCACGCTTTCCAATTGCCGATCTAGGAGGCCCAGAAAGAAGGTTGATTCGAGTGTAACTTTGGCAGTGGCTCAAGCAATATGGGATCACTCATTATCTTGTTAAAAAAATAGGGTTATCAAGAGTTTGGAAAAATGATAAAAGATAAGTTCCTAGTATTACCTGGATATGTTGCTCCCTCATATCTCTTTTAAAGGAAACTAGAGCTCACACCGTATGCAAAATTGTATTTGTAAACAAGCAATGTTATTTGGGGAACACTGAGGTGGCATTGTAAGATGAAGAGGACAACCCAACAAACGACGAAGGATACTTTACAATCAGAAAGGAAGTCAGCCACCCATCTGAAAAGCCTCTCCGGGAAGATTAACAATTTCGAATTTGTTGGTTGCAGCATCTACATTGTGCAGAATTACCTTACCTCTAATTCAGACAATCTGCTTTGTCTGTAATCTCCCTGCTTCGGGTATAAAACAACCATTTAGGATCCATTTTGCATTAATTTAGCATCCGTAATCTCCCTGTCGAATCGAAGGGCAACAAATAATACAATCCCAGCGCTGTTCCTGCGAAACGGTAGAATAGCATTGAGCTGGATGCATTTAGAATGCATAAAGGAAACCTTCCAATAACATTTGATGACTTAACCGTTAATGCTACTGATTATGTTCAATGGCTGCTGTGTCCCTAGCCGAACAGGCATGTTTTGCGGTTTTCGCTAATTTTGTAATGGCCGTTCATATAGTACTATTCACGTGTCGATCTTCAATGCAAAGCATTATAGCAACCAAAACCCAATCCGTGTATGCACCCAAACTTTCATGGCTCTGGAAATTAGTTAAAAGGGATAGGTCATTTTTTTTTATTTATGACAGTTTTACGTATTCGCTCAAAGGACGGCTATAAGAGTAATTTATCAAAATTGTATAAGTAGATGTTTTGAAGCAAAATGTATTGATATTTAATACGTCTAAAACATTAACTTATGCCCTTTTAACTATTTGCCACATATATGGTTAAAACGTCGATAATGTTATTCGCTATGTGCGCTATGACAGCGCGACCCACTGACCATATTTATTCGGAACTTCGGACCTGTTAGTTCTTGACAATTTGCGGCTTGTATCTCAATGAAATTAAATAAAATCAAATGTAAGTACTCAAGAGGACTGTGAGGGAAGCCTCGGTAGCTCGGTAAAGCCTTCAACCCGAGGTTCGCGGGTAAGAATCTCCGCATCGAAAATTAATCCCTTGCCATGGATGTTGTGTTGTCGATATCATGCACGTGGGTGCAATACTAACAGGTACACATAATCGGTGGAGGGGGTTGATTATATCAGCTACCAGTAGATGTCTCGTGGAGCAGTACAGTGTTGGTACTACGGGGTAGGCAAAAAGGGTCAAAGGTGGCCTGGTTGCCAGAATCGTGGTTGCCAGACCATTGTGATAATTACGTAGGTGATTTCAATCAATATATCATCAACTTCCAATCTCAAACATTGCAAAAGGTTCGAGAGAAAATTGAAATAAGCAATTTGGAGACGCATACTACAAGTGGGGTGCTTGGGAAAATTTTGCTCCGTGATTAGGATGAGGATTAAGCACTGATAGTGTATTGAATCAAAGAACGCTTCAGGTTGAAGGGATCTAATTTTGACAACAATGACAGCTGACAATACCAAATGGTTTGTTTTTGTTGTTTGCTTATCAACCCGATTGACGTTATCCAGTTTTATGTCATCTGTATTTCCTATGCCTTTTTTTCAATTAACATGAGCACAATTGATCATACTCACTGCCATATTAGCCGCAGTGAATAAACATTTTTTATTTGACGATGAGGATTGTGATTATATCCATCTCCTCATATTTCTCTTTACTGACGCTGATCGTATATGATATGCGCCACACGATTTAATTGGATTTCAAACGACATCTTAAATTAAAAAATCGCATAAATCAAACAATTTGTCACTTCCCTGGTGTAAAGCTAACTTCACAAGCGCAGACTAAGCTTTTTCGTAGGTCAGGAGATCCTGGATTTCCGTCGCGATCGATCCGACTTCAATATCCGATACCCCCTTCCTTAAGACAATCATCTTTCTGAACATGAATCTGAGCCCCGTCCCTGGAACTATTTTCTGGAAAGGAATAGACAACCAAATTTTAAAATCAGATATAATGTTGTAGATATCACCTATGAGGCCAAGAATTTGTCTGTACCTAAAAAGATCTTTAGGAGTTTATCGTATATCGATTTTATGATAACTATCCAGAACAAATTCTTACCAATTTCATTGAAATGGCAAATTTGCTACCTTTCCCAAAGATACTTGAGTAAATATAAAGATCTCGTTATTATTTTTTTGCGTGAAATTGACTCATTTATCTCAACTTCTTCAATGCTTAATGAGCTTTGGTATTTACTTAGGCTGGAGCCTTACTCTTCGAGAAAGAGAAATGTCAAACATTATATTCAAACAAGGGTTTTAAATTATTATAAGAAGAATGATTTCCGGGAATTTTTGCGATACCACGGGGACATTTCATTCTAGGCAAATACCCTCACCACAGAGGTATCTCGTGATAATCTCTACAGATCAGACTTCATTGAATCGACAGGAGAATTCTAAGCTGACTGATATACAGCGCTTTCCAAAAAGGTCCCCTCACGCCTTTTTTGTTTTTCCAGCAGGTCAAGCTAGTAACCAAATATTTGGTATGATCAAATTGATCCATGACGATATTTTAACGTGAACTAGGTAGTTAAAAATTTAACAAGTGCAGTCGGGCGTCATCGTGGACCATTTTATTTAATATAGTGATACATCATTTTGAAGTTCCTCATCATAAATCTAGAATATAAATTTAAATAATGGACATCCAGAACTGGCCGTCACAACCGCTCGCTTGTCCCTAGGGTGGATCAGTCTACCGGAGGAACCTTTTCCCAGTTCTACTACTCTAAAGTTTCTTCAAGATACTCATAGCAGCCGCACTGTTTCGGTATAAAAAAGAGTCTTTGGCATAGTACAAACGAGTATTCCTGGCGAAGATTTGAATGAAGATGAATTGCCTTCGATATATGTTTATGAAGCACTGACGTCTGCTAAACAGTATTTAAACTGCTGTTCGCATATAGTCGAAATCACGAAAGATGACGATTACGTCATACCATAAATTGTAACGAAATAATTACCGGACGTACGTCGATGATAAGGTTACGATGTCAGGAACATGTGATCGAAGTTAGCTGATTTCAGTGATTATTTTTATTTATTCTATTTCATGATTTTAAATTATCATTATCCGTGCACAAATTTACATTTTAAGACTTCTATTTGCAATGAAATTACATATTTATTAAAAAAAAGCAGCATTTCCTCTGTTCACAATAATAGTACGTATTTTGAACCTATTTTTCATCTAATGTTGTTGAGTCCCTAGAGTTCTTACCAGAATCATAATAATACATTGGTATCAGCTCCATTAAAACGACCAATTGATTCTGAGAACATGGTTTTATTTTATAAAAAAAAATACAAACACAAATAAGCATACCAAAGTGAAAATATTTTTGTACTATTTCATGTCATGCCATCCACTATTCATTTTAGCATAAGCTACAAAATTATATAAAACATATATCAAATAAAATAAACTGTACATTTCGATATGTTATTCCATTACTTATGGTCAAATTCAGATTAAAAATTAATCGCTACTGTCAGATTCAGTATCGCTATCTGAATCAAATGAGATTATCAGTGGTTCTATTTCACGAGTAATAGTTTTGTTGTACCACTCTAAAATTACATCATGGGTATGCTTCACACATTTTTTCCAAACCTCTGGTGTAATTTGTGACAGAGCTTCATTCCACATAGCTAAAACATTTTCATCACTATGACCACATCTTCCAATATGTCTATCATAATACTGCTTAGCATTGGCCCATATTAACTCAATGGCATTAAATTCACACTGGTATGGGGGGTACGAAGAACTTCATGTCCATAACTTCTTATGATTTCATCTATTAAATACTTCTTTTCCTTACGATTTCTTTTCACTATATTCAATAACTCCACTTTAGTTAATCTTGGTTGGAACACAATTTCATTTTTAACCAGCCAGTCAATAATCTCTTTTTTTGGAGAACTTGTGTTTGGAGTCTTTTCCAATAAAATGCTATGATAGGATGCATTATCCATAATTATCACTGATGGCTCTTCCAAGTTGCAGAGGAGTTTTTCTTTCAACCAGTTAATGAATGTCTCGCCGTTCATATCACCATGGTAATCTGCAGATTTAGACTGTGAGGAAAATAACAGACTTGCTCCATCAACAAATCCTTTTTCGCTCCCTGCATGGACAACAATAAATCGCTTTCCTTGAAAGCCCAATGGTCTCCTTACACTTTTTATTGACTCATCTTGCCAATACTTTTTTGGACTGCCTTTTGAAAATATCCATGTTTCATCCATGAAAACAATTTGATGCGAGGAAGTGTTCATATAGTCATTATAACTTCTCAAAAATTTGGTGCGAAGTAAAGCAATACTGTATTGCTCAACTAGAAATCTTCTATTACCATCTTTTTTATATTTAAAACCTATGATGGGAGCACTCTTTGTAAAGAGCTATTGCTGATAGAAGCAAGCTCTTTCTCTTTAAGCGTTTTATTCAAATTTGCTATTGTGACATGTTTCTCTGAAACAAAACAAAAAATCAATAATTTGGAATGTACCATCTCACGCTCATTATCATTACTTTCACTATACATTTGATACACTGTATCTCGTATATTATGCCTGACTGCATCAGATAAATCTGTTGTCTTATACTTTTTTCTGGGTCTCTTCTTTCCAGGTGATCTTAGTACATTATCATTAGATGATAAACGGCGCTGTATTCTGGTAATAGTGGACAAACTGATACTTAGTGCCTGAGCCACCCTCTGAAAAATAATATAGAATAAATTGTCAATCATATGACCATATTTCTAACTATTACCAAACCTCTTGGACAGCTAACAATGGTAATAGAGGCACTCCATTATCCTTTTCTTGTTGAAAATAATTCAGCAAGGATAGTACCAAGCCCTGTGATTGAGAGCTAAGAGTTTTGCCTTTCATAGCGAAAACTAGAATTAAAGTCTTAAATGATGCTCTTATGTTGGAAATTATTTAGTTTCTACCTTAATAATAATTTTTATGAGGAGTTTTTGTTTTGAAAAAAACAGTTATACACACAACAGAATACACCTCAAGACAGGAACACCGACGACCAAAGTATTGTTCGAAAACAACCTAACCTGCAACGAACTGTCAACACGCTGACATGACATAACCTCACTTGTCATCTTTCAAATGTGATCGATCATGAAACATGCAAAAATCGTCTGTCTTTATCGGATACATGCAATTCAGCAATGTTTAGACAATAAAATTTTGTTTGTCTCTGTCTAACACATCTGAACCTTCATTTAAAAATATTCACAAGTGGCTGTCGTTTGCCTTTACTACAGAATAAAATGATGACGTAATCGTCATCTTTCGTGATTTCGACTATACCTCACATACTGACTATGATACAAGGAGTGCGGGGAACTTAAATATTCCTTTTATAAGATTAAGGAAAAGTCAGAAAAGTTTAAAAATTACTGCACCCAAATACTACAATAAATTACCGCTGTAAAAAAGATCCTTAAATTTAAATGCCTTTAAACGGACAATAAGAAATTTCTTTGCTGAAAATGCATTTTATTCATACCATGAGTTCTTGGACTTTAAATTTTGAATATGTGCTGTATCTGTTATTGCTTTTTAAATTATTTGTATTATTTCGCTGTACCTTTTTATATATTATATATACACATTTGGCATCTGCAAGGTGGATAAAAAGATTATTATCTATGTATACTATAAACATTTTGTTACGAACTGACGTGTGTAAGTACAGTATGTACACTAATACCAAAAAAGTATTGTATTGTAATGAAGATTTGAATGTTGTCAAATGTATTATTATATTGTAGGATTGTTCAACCAACGTCACTGACTTAATGATTTCACAAGTTCGAATACCACTTTGCATGACTGACTGTTTTTGTCATAGATAGGAAATTTATTTGGTTTTTAATATATTCAAGCCTCGCCGTTAAGCTCCACGAAACTGTTTCATTGTATACTGCATCATTCCAGGTTAATCCTTTTGCGTGATAGATTAAAAATGATGTCCAATATTTTGCTAAGACCACGCTGGAGTTATATAAAATCTGTTGTATCAGCAACCGAACTAAACTTTCTGGAACGCGGAGTTAGCATAATCCTTGCAGTCTGTGTTGACCGTCGACCTCCGAAAACAGATTATATTAATTCGTGAAAAGTTTATGCTGGGAGATTTTATCAGACACATGTTTTATAGTGCTACCTTCGAATACAAAAAACAACAAGCTTATAAACCGATGAGGGCACAACACCAAGCGCTCAATGAGCAGCGCTATACCTTGTATGGGTGAGAGCCTATTTAACACGGTATGTACTATATGTATGTAACGGGATTTTTGAGTATAATTTTCACCAATTTCCAGAAGTTTGATTAACCTGAAACTTCGCACACGTATCAAGGACCGATCACACTGCAATAATTTGATAACAGTTTTCCATTCATTAATTCAGTTCAGAGTAAAAACCGTGGGCTACATTTTCATAACTCTTCTCTCTTAGGTAGTTGCCAATAGAATGATTGTAAGATTAAATATATCAAGCACCCCAGGCTTTTTACTCTGAATTGAATTATTCTGTAAATAACTTAAATATTATTATAATTTTATTTTGATTGATTGATGACCATCTACTACTGTACTTTGAACGTATCATGACAATGCGTTTGAATAGAGAAATTTGTAACTGAATGTGGATCATGTCCCGTGTTGCCTCAAACCTTCCATTATTGTAACTGGATATCAGAAATTTCTAACAAACATAATTAACACGGATTAGGGCTCATAAGCGTTCCATTTTTATTCAACATGGTACTCCACACTTTTGACATACTTTTTGTGACTAGTAACCGTCGTGTTAAGTTTCCCTTCACGATATTCCTACCAAATTTGTCGTAGCTATAGCCAAAGATTACTCACGAATTTAGAGACTGAATTGTTTATAATCACTGCAAATATAGTCAACACCAAACAAAGTGGCGTGCACGTCATCAAGGTGGGTGTGTTGAAAAATTTACATTGTTGCCAAACTTTTTGTAAAATAATAAAATTTATTATTTACATATCTAGGTTTATAAGCAATATTAACCTCAAATGAGAACAAAAATAATAGTATAATAAAATTATAGATCTGTACTTGCATAATCATTAAGTATGACAATTATTGATCAGATGACACTATGAAACTACCATATTTAATTGATAGCTTAAAGGTACTGAATAAAAATCCAAATGGGGTCCTCCAAATTTTATGCATGGTATTTATTTTACAGAATTCATACAGAAAAATGCATTCTAAAATTAGGTAAGCTACTGGTGTAAGCTTTTTCTGTACAATAAAGTTAGTCGGAGTTTCTTTCTTCAGCGCTGTCTGAATCTGAATCTTCATCACTCTCAAAGTTGATTATTAAAGGTTCGATGTCTGGTCGATCAAAAATTCGTTCTCTTTCATACCATTTAAAAATTTCTTGCTCAGTATGTCGAACACTATTTTTCCACATGTCTGGAGTAACCGTTTGTAGAGCCTCGTTCCACATATCCAAACAGTCTTTTTCACTGTTACCATCTCTACCAATATGTCTGTTATAGTAACCTTTTGCTATGCCCCAAATTAACTCAATAGGGTTAAATATACAATGGTAAGCAGGCACACGAAGAACTTTGTGCCCATGTTGTATCCGCCAATTCATCAATCACGTATATTTTAGGTGGTTTGTTTCTAAAAAAGCAGTTATTTTAAGAATAGGAATAAACAAAAGAAATATAAACTGTCGACCAAAATATATATAATTAAGAAGCATTATGTACCGAGCAACAATACTCAATAGCTCTGTTTTAAACATTGTGTTTAAAAATGGTATGTTCTGATTTGTCAACCAGTCTTGGATATTTTTTTTTGTCCATGCATTGTTGGGCACTTTGTTCAATATCATGCTGTGATAAGGGGCGTTATCCAGTATAATCATAGATGGACTCTCCAATTTTTCTAATAACTGATGTTGAAACCATTTCAAAAAATTGTCCTGGTTCATCTCTCCATGGTAATCGCTCAATTTTGTTTTCGAAGAAAATATCGCTTCACTACCCTCAATAAACCCATTTTCATTTCCAGCATGTAATATCATGTATCTAAAATATATTAGTTTTAAATTTTATAGTGCAAATTGTGTAAAAGTACATACCTTTTACCATCTGTTTTAATAGCTTTCACGCTTTTTTGGTTTCCATTTTGCCAAGAGCGACCTATGGTCCCATTTTGAAATATCCAAGTTTCATCGAGGAAGACAAACTGGTATAAGGCCTCAACCTTGGCTTGATTGTATTGCCTTAGAAATTCCACCCTTTTCAAAGCTATACTTGGTAGTTCCATGAGCCCTCGTCGCGGATTGTCCTTAAGCCACTTAAATCCAAGATCTCTAAGCAACCGCCTTAAAGACGTGGCACTACCATCAAATAATGCCCTATCTCTTAATCGAGACCATAAAGTTTGTATCGTAACTTGTTCTTCTGAAACCATGTGTAATATGACATTATAATTTAGTTAACAAATTAATGCAAATTTCTGATAAGTTATTATAATAAGATCTTACTTTTGTGATACATATTATAGATCACTTCTCGAATGGCACTTGTAGATATCCAATGTCGCTGTGTTGGTTACACGTTTAATATAACTCCGCTTTTTCTTGGGCGATTCTAAATTTGCATCACTTTTCACACCCTCGGAAATACGACGAACTGTCCTTAAACTAATTTTTAAAGCAGCAGCAACACGCTACAAAAAATGAAATAAAATTTCACTATTATTAATATACATTACATATAATTATTAGTAACCTACCTCTTGAACAGCATTTAAAGGCAACAAAGGCCCGTTGTTGTCCCTTTCTTGCTCAAAGTAGTGCATTAACGAGGCCACGAGTTCCTTACACCGACTATTTAACTGTTTGGGCATCTTTATATACCAAAATTGCCTTTATCTACTCGTAAAATGAATAATTTTGTTTTGAAACAAACACTTGTTGATTTACAGTATGCGGGGCCAAAGGATTTATAAAGATTTGAAATGCCACAAATTGATTCAGTGTCAAAATTAATACAAATGTCAGTTCTCAGTTTAAATAAGTTTCAAGGTGACAATGTGTCAACGCTGCGAAATCGGCTTAGTGCGTTTACATGTCGATAAGTGATTGGAGCGTTTGCAAAACATTTTATTTCGCATAATGCGTCTAAATTTATCAGAAAGCAACTTATGTGATATTTTAATAACAATGTTTATATGACTATTAACCATAATAAGAGAGTAATGACCATTTTACAATTTATATATCACATTAATATGAAACTGCAATAGAGCAATTGTTTGTGATAGAAACCTAGGCATTAGGTCGGGGAATTTTTATCGTGATGACGTGCACGCCACTTTGTTTGGCGTTGACTATAGAGTGCTATCAAACCGTTTAGAGTGACAGTTGGTGTCAGACATCATCATGTTCGCATAAGTTGTGTTACGTCGCGTACAGACCGAGATTCCAGCGCAAACCAAGGCACTGTGGTTACAGATTTGGAATTGTTCGAATCGGTGTGTGTGGTGCGCGCCAACGTAAGCCAACGGTTTCCAACGTCGGCGTTGGCGTTTGATTGCTCTCGCTCCTTGATCGGTACATCAAATTGAGATGATGGCCTGGACATGATTTGTTGCGCTGCTAGTATTTAGTCGTTTGTCTGTAGCACCGAACTTAACCCAACGCGGTCCAACTCGAAACTAAATTCGAATACCTTCCAACAACCAACGCTAACGGAACATGTGCTTGGATTCGTTTGCTCGGCGTTGGATTTTACGCGGCTTTACAGGAATGAAATTTACGTGATTGACCTACGTTAATGTGGCGCTAAAGCGCAACGTATTTAGCTTTTGTAGAAGGTATTACTAACAGACCAACTACCAAACTTACAAACTAAAAAAAGATCACCAGTTAGTCAACATTTGAATCATTCATATTGTAAATGCATTGTCTAGAAGTAATAACATTTTTTTTGTAATAATACTTTAAAGCTAATGTGTCAATGCCAAACTAAACCAAGTCGTTTTCTTGAAAAAAAAGTATTAGAGACCTGTATCATTGTTATGGGATGAATGATGATTTTTCATAAAAATTGCTTGTATTACTTTTGGTTTACATTATCTAGGACTTTATGTGCTTGGATTTTTGCAAACGCTAGAACCAGATCGGTCTTAGAACAAGGCAAAACCACCATTTTTCAAATGGAAAATTTGGTTATCACGTTTACCTTTATATCATTAAATCGTTTATTTTACATTATAGATACAGGGAAACGGATTGAGTCCAATGTGTACTAGAGAGAAGCGCGGGAAGTGTGTAACACATGTTAGAAAGAGATAGAAGGCAGCTGAAGAGTGAAGGTTATCACACATTGCCTAGCATTGGTGGCGCAAAAGGTCGTGCAATCTTCCGCGTTGCCAATATGTTAAACCAGAGAATATTCGCACAGGTTTCTACAACACCTTAGGTTGCTGTATAACCCAAGAAGAAGGTCTGTTCTAACATTTAATTTAATATTTTGTTTTCATTTGGATTAGAATCATGTATTTCAATTTTGATGCAACTAACTGTTTTAATTTATTTTAGAACTATCATTTGATTTCCACCAGTGGTGATTAAATCGACAGATCAGGGATGGCAGATTGCCGCGTCAGCGATGCTAGGCAACGCGGCGATGAGCTTTGCTATCCAGTCGGCTTGTATATCTTTCTAACATATGTGTCTACACACTTCTCTCTCGTAAACATTGAACTCAATCAGACAAATTATTTTTTTCTCAGTGTATATTGCATTAGTGCTAGCTAATATGGAATGACCTTTAAGTGTTATACACAGTATATTATCACTATTACTACAAAGCCAGACATATAAATGACAACAATGGCTTAATCATGCTTGAGAGAGATTCAATCTGTCTTGGCAGATCACACAAATCAGACAGCATTCGGAACGGTAACATCATTGGTAGGTAACTGCATTCTGGTCCTGCCATTTACACTCCCTATAATCTCCCAGATGAATAATACCATGTAGTACTTGTAACAAACTGCATATGTATGGTTGAAGCATATTCCCAGGAATCCGGCAAACACTTACGATATACCAACATATGGAATAGATGAAGGTCCTTATTATTTTTGACCGAGACTTATATTACACTGAGGTAAAAATGAATTATTATAGGTTTGTTAGCTCCAAATGAGTGAACAGCCTAATCTTCCAATCTTCCTGTTATGGAATACACAACCTTTGTTGTTCGTGTTCCAAAGTCCTGCATCGCAAATTAAATGTTGCCATAAAGATGTGTATGTATATGTGACTATACATGCTGTATTTTGTTGTCTATCATTTCATTGGAAATTAGAAGCCTGAATCATCATCATCGTAACAGTATACCATCAGAAGCCTAGCAAATGACTACGAATTGGTGATCATCCAAGAAGACTAGGAAGTCACAAACGTTTAAGAAATGACTTCATTTGCAAAACTACAATTTAGTTAGTTCTATCCGTGTCCGGGATAATAGCCCTATTAACGGAACTACGAGCAACTTGGTGGTAGAATCGGTATATTTACTAGCACAAAGGAGACACAAAACGATTCGAGCACGACCAAGATCTGCGGTGCTACCCACTGTGATTTTTTCGTTCGCAAATAAATCACAATAGTTAAAAATATAGCCAGCTTTTGGAGTAATATTACGTTCATTCTTGTTCGCTTGGATCCTGAATCCCCCTTTGGTGGCCGTCAGTCAACTGCGCCGGCAGAGTAAATTATAAAGCGACGTCGGGTTGACGGGTAAGGTTTCGACTTGCGCTTCTGTTGCCGCTCTTGCTACCCGGTAACGTATAATAGTCCGGGAGCTAGTAACGTCGGGAAAACAACAATTTCAGGTCAGCTGATTTTTTGATATGTTATCCTTCTTCCTCTTTTGGGTAGAGCCTAGGCTATCTGGCTGGCGGTAGCGGTTGCGTTCATTAGTGCGCATCCTACCTGTACAGGTAATAATCCAAGGTTTTGAAAGTATTTCAAGAAGCTAAATTTTTAATTTCTTATCTTTAGATAGGTTTACCAAACACTATTTTTTTATTGCCAGACACTTTTATCATTGCCAATGATATGCCATACGCGATCTTTTTTTTTTTTTTTTTTAAATTTCAAATCATTATAGTACGTCTGTCATTTTAATATTACATTATTTGAATATATAAAAACCTAAAATTAATTTGCCAAACATTAATTCGATTGCTAAACCTTGAAAAAGAACGACAAACCTGAGAAATCCACACAGCGTCGTGCTAGTAGTTAGAGAGAGATAGTTGTAAGATGTACTGCCGAGAAGAAGACGGAAAATCATTACAAAACTACAAATCTTGATGGAAAAAATGAAATATGAAGAAAATTATATTAGAATATATTCTAGTCAAAAACGAAAAAATTAAAATGCATTATTGAAGGTTTAAAAATTAAATTTTTTATTTATAATGCTCAGGTAACACACATAAATAACAAATTAAAAATATTAAGAATTCTTCTTTAGTTTTTAAATATTTCATTCCATAATCGTATTACAAACGAAGGATGCATCTTCACAATCGTCATCATCGTCGCTGTCATTGCTAGAAGTATTGAAATCATCGTCTTGGTCATTGTCATCATTTCTTAAAACTCTCTCATCTGTAACAAAAAAAAGTTAATATAGTACAGTTTTTGTCGTTTCTTATATGATATTTTACTGATTATTGATAGATATTCTATTGTATACTTACTTTGAATAATAATATCAGCAATTGATGATGGTAACTGCTCTCCCAGGAACCAGACAAAATCATATTTATTATCTTTGATGGTCCAACCGGAAGCAACTGGAGATAAAGAAGTTGGATGTTTCAAGTGAGCATTCCTCCAAAGTTTAGTCACGTAGCGCACTCTCAATAAATGCTGTTGCAATTCCGCTTTACAGGGTGGCAAACTCGATGAGTCAAAGTTTCGAAATTTCTTCTCAAAATTTTCATCGGATTTTTTTGATTGAAAAGTATTTGAGAATAAATGAAATCGAACACTATTCACATCTGAAGAATTTTTAACTCCATACATTTGACAAACAAACTTCTCAAGGATTACAAAAGTACTGTCAAGTAAATCTTCGTTATCCGTAGTTATGTTTCCAAGCGCTGATTGATATTCTTTAGATTGTTCCAAAATTTTAAAAGGTCTAACTTTACCTTTTCTAAAGAATGCTGGCGTGTAATCGCACCCCGTGATTGCGTGGAAGCATGGTAAAGCTTTTGATAGAGAATCACCAAGGATTCGGTATAATTCATTAACGTTTACGTATCGCTGATGATTGCCTACACCGATGTTAATCCAAATCTTCAAAAATGCATTGAGGTGATCCATATTACCCAGTAATATAATTAAAATATCGGAGTCAGAACAGCGTATAACAACGTCGGCATCGAAATCAATTTGACATATATGATAAATAATGCGAGAATCAGCTTCTTCGTGTTCTTCACATGATAGAGATTCTTCGATACTCCGTACAACTTTGTTATTCAAGACTTTATACGAATAACATTTGTTGAAACTTACATAAATAATTTTATTACCAATAAAAGGTACCATGTCTTCACTATCCCAGTGATCAATAAAAAAGTTAACTAGAGCTATTTTAAATTCCATGTTTTTAAGTTCAGCTCCGAAATTGTGTGGCCGAATTTGATTAGGACCGATAGATACTGGAATGGTTGACTCTTCTCGACGTGAACGTTCAAAATCCTTAATTGATGGTGAAAAGTATTGGTCAAAAATCACATCGATCCGAACTGATTTCATTTGGGAGATCGCAGAAAGAAACTTTTTAGCGATTCCATCAAAAGTTTGTGGTATCTCTTTCATGAGATGCAACATAAAAAAAACATCAACGATACTAATGTCAAAAGATGACGGCTGTTGATCGATCGCAGTTTCCAATTTCTTCTCCATCAATTTTGTTAATTGTGCTTTGTCGGTTTTACAAATTGAACCATCTGGATGACACATAGACGTTGGCATCGGAGTAAGTGGGAATGACAAAACTTTTTCAATGTCAACCTTGTGAGTAAGGGAAATTCCCAACATTCGACCAAATAAATCTCTTTGCATGCGCAGTTCAACAACTTTATTCCCGAGAGCTAACTTCTTTTTCTTTGGAGCTTCAGTAAAATTTAAAACTCGATTTTTTTTAATCGGCTTATCAAATCTACTCTCATCCTCGGCACATTCATTGATAAACTGGTTTCGTAGACCTTCACCATTTTCTTCGATGCTAAACAAACAGTGAGACACAACATAAACACAAACGTGGGCCTTTAGACTGACGCCATCTTGAAAATTTGGCGGCTGCGCCAACGTCACTGTCTGTCTCTCTCTAACTACTATCACGACGCTGTGTGGATTTCTTAATAGTCCAGGAAAGATAGCTCAAAAACTGCCCAAAGCTGGAAAAAAATCGCTCACACTTTTTCTCAACGGTTTTCGACTCATTAGACCTCCCTTTACAACATATCAAAGTTCCCCAAAAATCCCCGCATTGGCATTTTCGTCGTACCCTGTGAAACATTTACTTAATTTTATGTATTTAAGTGAAAATTGAGAATACGTTCCGGTCGCTCGGACGGGTTTCAAATTGCAAGTAATGCTAGTTTATATCAGAATTAGGATAAAAAAAGACAAATAGCCCAGAAAATCATTCAATTTTGGCCAATTTTGGTATAAAAAGGCCAAAACAAGTCAAATTTTAAACGAAAACTATCAAAATATAAAAGAACCCGTGATGAATGTTTGATGGTGGTGGTGGCAGGACTGTGTCTGTGTGTGCGTGTGTGTGTGTGTGTGTAGGTGCGTACGTGTGTGTGTGTGTGTGTGTGTGTAGGTGTGCGTGTGTGTGTGTGCGAGAGCGCCCGCGTGTCAGTTTGTGTGAGCGGGCATGCGTGCCCACAGTGCAGGGACGACCAACGCGACAGGTACGGTAAGATTCGCGTTGTGCGTGTCCATAATGTAGTTACACCGTCGTTACAACAGAATACTGCCAATGTAGACGACCCACCTGCTTAAGTGACGGTAAGATTTTTAAAAGTGTACATATTTTCATTTACCTAACCATGAAATCGCATTAAATCCTTTTATCGTTACAGGTGAACATACCAAATGTCAGGACTGAGAAAATGTTTTCTTTTTCAAAATTATTATTGAATTGTTTCCAAATGAATAAATAAATTTATTGTCTTTTGTCTAGACAAAAAAATACGCGTAACTTTCCAGAAACGTGCTGCGCGCGAGCGTACCCTCTATCCTCCTCGACCCCTCCCCCCACGCGCATACACACATACACACACACACACACACACTCACACACATAGGGTCGTGCCACCACCACCAAACATCCATCACGGAATCTCTTCTATTTGGATAGTTTTCGGTTAAAATTTGACTTGTTTTGGCCTTTTTATCCCAAAATCAGCCAAAATTAAATGGTTTTCTGGGTTTTTATCTTCTTTTATCCTAATTCTGATATAAACTAGCATTACTTGCAATTTGATACCCGTCCGAGCAACTGGAACATATTTTCAACTTTTTCTTAAATACATAAAATTAAGAAGATGTTTCAAGGTTTAGCAATCGAATTAATGTTTGGCAAATTAATTTTAGGTTTTTATATATTCAAATAATGTAATATTAAAATGACAGACGTACTATAATGATTTGAAATTTAAAAAAAAAAAAAAAAAAGATCGCGTATGGCATATCATTGGCAATGATAAAAGTGTCTGGCAATAAAAAAATAGTGTTTGGTAAACCTATCTAAAGATAAGAAATTAAAAATTTAGCTTCTTGAAATACTTTCAAAACCTTGGATTATTACCTGTACAGGTAGGATGCGCACCAATGAACGCAACCGCTACCGCCAGCCAGATAGCCTAGGCTCTACCCAAAAGAGGAAGAAGGACAACATATTAAAAAATCAGCTGACCTGAAATTCTTTCTCGAAAACGTTGCTAGCTCCTATACTATAAATATTGCATAGGTAAATGGAATGGGATAGAGGAAAAGTATCCGCCGTTCCTAGCAACGCAGTGGCGGATCTATGATTTTACGATGAAGAAAATATGGAAATGAATTTTAGAATGTTATAAACGTATTTGCGATCGACCATACAAAGCTCACATTTGCGAAGAACTGACGGAAATAAAAGCCTTTTTCGCTTTAGCGGGACAAAGTAGCTCATTTGATTCCTGTTTCGATGAATGGCAGCACATTAAAATTAGTGAAACTCCTGAACCTCACCCTGTGACTTAAATTACTTCCACATCAAATACAAGCATTAATTCTATCAAATTCATTAAAGAAAATCTTCATTACACTGAACGATGCAATTGAGTTATGTTCGGTTTTAATTTATTTTAAATGTTTTCATATCTTCAGTAATCATTTGTCCTGGATATTTGATATTTCTTGCTTTGTGGCTCATCCAAACAGCGGCTTAATCCTCAAATTTATTGATACTGAATGAGTACCGATTGCTACAAAGAGCATAAAGTCATACGATCTGATTTCTTACCAGAATTCCGTAGATTTAGCTACCAAAGTGAAAGATGGCTACCAAAATAGCAAACCAGTACATTATTTTCTTTGTAAATAATATTGAAGTATAAAATTGTACTGGATTATACTCTCTTACAGCAAGGCGGAGAAACTGATCTACTAATATTATAAAGTAGAAAGTGTAGATGTTTGTTACTCAATCGCGCCGAAATGGCTGAACGGATCTGGATGAAATTTGGCACAGAAATATATTATAGTCTGGAATACCTAGTACTCTTTATCCCGAGAAGTATCTGCAATATCTATTTCGCGGTTACAGCCCAAGAGCCTTAATGGAATTTGACATGAGGTGTCGCAGAAATGCTTAGTCGCTGTTCCAATCGAAATGAGCAAGGATATTTATAACTTTGAATCGTGCATTGATAATAATACTAATAATAATGGTTTATTGGTGCTATTGCACAGAACGTGCTTACACAAGTCAATATACTACAAGCGCTTAGTTACAAGAAGAAAATAAATGATAAACAATACATATAATAACAAACAGTACAGATTACACACACTTAAATATGGTTAAGAGGATGACAAAAAAAGTATAAAAGATAAAATTATTACAAACTACGTTAAAATCAATAAATAAATTGCATAAGAGATAGAACTGAAATAAATATTTTATACATGGTTGGAATAAGTAGCAAAAAAAGGAAATGTAGCTAGAAATAAAGCTATTGAGTATCCGTGGAGATGTTGTGGTTGAGGAACTCGTCAATGGTGAAAAAAGCAACCGACAAGATCAATTTTTTCACAGCATTACTTAATTCATTGTAAGCTAGTGATCTTAGTTCCTTAGGTAAAATAATATAAAATTTTATGCCATGGTAGTTAACTCCATTCCTTGTTTTAGCAAGTCTATGTTGTTTTGGGTACAAGTTGTCTCGGTGTCGGGTATTATATGATTACTAAGAATGGCAATAAAACATGAAAACATGGATTTGCTACATTTCGAAATTAGTTTTCTTGGTGTGATCGCCTTGATTTATACAGGGTGCGGCAGAGAGGACGGACGTTTTCGGGATGGGTAGTACTCTACGAGAGAGGTGGGGAGGGTGCCGTTTGACTCGTGAGATCCTAGCATTATTTTACCAGTTGTCGGTATGGAGCCTTGGACGGTGGAGCACCGCGTTTTCGCCTATGAGTGACGAAGCCCACTTTCACCTAAACAGCATGGTTAACCAGCAGAATTGTCGTTATTGGGTTAATGATAATCCGCAACAGTTACACGAAAGACCGCTGCACCATCCAAAAATAATGGTTTGGTGCGCTTTATCGCAAACTTGCATCATTGGCTCTTACTTCTTCGAAGACGGTAATGGTCGTGATGTTACCGTGAACTCAGAGCGCTACATCGACATGATCACCAACTTCTTTCTCCCTGAATTACGACGGCGACGTGTTCCAATCCAACGTGTGTGGTTCCAGCAGGATGGGGCGACCGCCCACACAGTCCGAGCATCCATGGACGTTATTCGCCCTCTCTTCCCTGGTCGCCTTATTTCCAGGTTTGGCGATGTTCATTGGCCTCCTCGGACCCCAGATTTATCCATATGCGATTTTTTCTTATGGGGACACCTCAAGGCTAGAGTATACGCTAACAAGCCCCGAACTCTGGACGAGTTGAAGTGCGAAATTCGCCTGGAAGTCGATCAAGTTGAGAGAGCGATGTTGGAGAGAGTCTACGCGAACTTCCAAGAACGCCTCCAGCACTGCATCAACGATTTCGGACACCACATGCCTGATGTGATTTTCCACACTTGACTGTCTCAAATGCTATTTCCTTGTGAACCTGATTCCATCAATAAATTTGTTTTCGAGTAAAAATTAACTATTTTATGATTTTTTTAAAACCGTCCATCCTCTCTGCCGCACCCTGTATTTCTTTTGTGTTTTGTTTCACTTCAGGAATAATCTATATTGTTTCTGTAAGATTTTTCTGGAATTTTAGAAAGCACGGAGAACAAGCTAATAGGTCTAAGATGTTTAGGTTCAGAAGGATTTTGAGATTTTAGGAATTTGTATAATTATTAAGGCCAGGTTCCACTGTTTAGGATGGCATCCTTCTGCTAAACAAACATTTATTATGTGAGTGATATGTAAGAAAGTTATAGGAAGACTTACTTTCATCACAGTTAGTAATAGTGTCTATTTAATCATTTGAGGTCATCGAGAAACATCACAATGAATAAATAAAGACAAAACAACTAATAATAATAAAACGTATTTATTGGGCGAAGTTTAGCATAAGCTATTATACCACTTAACCCGTCAAATGTCCACAAAATAAACAATAAAAGCAACATGTGCCACTAAAAATGTAGAGGTTTCAACATAAAAATGGATTAACTGTGTAAAATAAATTAAAATTGTTTAAAGGGAAAGGTATAACGATATACATACTTATAGGATGCTGTTAATGCATATATTATAAGCAGAAGTGAGAGATAAATTTATGTTAATGATTGTTCGAAAGTTTTTTAAATGCTTTTTGCAATTATTGAAATATAAACCTTTAGTATTAGAGGGTAAAGTATTGTATATGATAGTAGCATTATAATTATAACATCTAGTAGAAAATGAAGTTCTGTGAGGTACTGTTATTGTATCAATAAGGCGAATATCTTGTGAGCGCATAGAACCACGAAATTTTAATCTATCTTTAAAAAATCGGGGAATTGAGGTTAGTACGGGCTTATAGTAAACGAAATTTAAATATATTAGGAATAGATACCCATTTCAATTTTATGAACGAGGAGGTGTATCACCCAGTAAGTTTTTGAGGTTGGTTTCAATAGTATGGCAGTAAGGTTACAGCAATTTGAGTCTACCATTACAGCGGCTAATACAGCTATTAAAGTGTTTTGTAAATCTTAAACTATTGTCAAAAGTTATTCCCAAGTTTCTGGCATGATTTGTATATGGAACAATCTTATTACCAATTGAAATTTCACAAGTATTTCGAATACCATTTCCAAGTTTACCAAACAATAAGACACTGAATTTTGTCGGATTTATTGATAGCTAGAATACCGAGTTCTTCCTCAAGTAAATTAACAGCAGCCGCCCTTGTGATGTGCCTATTTGCGTATCATCAGCATATAAGAGAGATACTAAGAAACTTCTGATATTCACGGAATCGGCAGAAAAAAGTACGAGACCCAAGACTGAACCTTCTGAAGCTCCACAAAGGAAGAGCTTCAATTCTTACACTCGTGATTAGGTATCAACAGATTGATATCGTTGTGAAAAATAACTCAAAAACAGATTAGCTACATCACCCGTATAACCTACATACTAGAGCAGAGTTCCCCAAACTTTTTTGTGTCGTAGACCCCTTGCCATGTTTTTCCGTGGTGGGTAGACCCCCTACTTACCTGATATTGATTTCCTGTAAATTTCTAACTGTAGTGAAGTTTAGTGTTAAAAACCTAAAGTGAACACACATGTTAATTTATACATTTATTAATTGAATTTAAATTAAAACTACTCAAAATAAAATTTTGTATCTGTTATGTAAAATATACGTAACATTAAATAAACAGGTGTCTGACCAATAAGTGCCCGCATTGAGAATAAGTGCCCGCATTGAAAAAAAATAAGAGGGATAAAATGAAAAAAGTGAAAAATAATAAAAAAAAAAGTTTTTTACTTAAAACAGTACAATAAGCGAGTTCGTTTATTAATTATAACATAAACGTATGTTCTACAATAATTTCACCGTTAGTTTGATTAAATTCCGCTTCTTATACGTTTAAGTTATCTAAAAATAGGCAAAAAATTAACGAATTTTAGTGTGTACCTATCCTTGAACTTTCAGAATAATTAAAAAAAAATATTTTCTATAAAGGGGGGTTCTTTAAAAAAATCAATGCGGGCACTTATTCCCAATGCGGGCATTTATTGGTCAGACACCAATAAACATAAAATAAACTATAAATAAAATAACATAAGCAATAAGTCAATCTTTTTAGTGAGAAGGATGAACCTGATGCTTTAATAATAAATTATCAACATTTGGCGTCAATTTTGTAAGGGTTAATCTTAAATCTCCTCGGCTAATGATGTCCAGTCTGTTTCTTTTTTTCGTTAGGAGATTTTTAACAGCGCTGAACCCCCTTTCCACTAGGTATGACGATGGAAAGGAAATTAAAAATTTCCTCGCTGTATTTCATAATACGGGATAAGTAACGGGTATGTTGTTTTGCAGCCAGAATTGCTGATATCCGTTTTTAAACTGAACCTTAAGTTCTTTGTTTGTACTTAGTTCAGTCAGTTCCTCTTGTATTATGACATTCGTCTCTTCTATGTCACCATATGGATTAATTATCCACGGTGGTATTACCATAGTCAAAGTATCCTCAAACCTGGATTCAAAATCTGAATAGAGGGCATTTAACTGTTGAACGTAAGTTGAAACGTCGTCTTCCTGGCAGCTTGTCTGTGACAAATTGGGAAACTCGCCCCGTCCAATATTTTGCTTCATTAGTTTAACTCTGGCAAGAAACGCTGATAAGATGGACTTTGTTTTAATCAAATTTAAACTGTCCCTTGTAATTGCAAATTAACCATATTAAATTTTGTAAACAAATCTGTTAAATAGGCGATGTCTGTTTTCCTCTTCATTAAATTTTCTTTTAAAATTTTATCTTTAGCATCCAGAAATTCTAAAATAATCTCAAAAAGTGCAAAAAATCTTGTCAAACATAAGCCTTTCGACAGCCAGCGTACTTCAGTGTGAAGGAGTAACTGATGAAAGTGTTCGTCATTTTCTTCACACAACTGCGCAAATAACCGCGTATTCAACGCTTTGCTTCGGATTCGGTTTACTGCATCAATGACTAAACGGCAGGTGCTCCATCTGTAGCTACTGATATTATATTTGATAAAGCAATTGCTTTTTCAATGGAGTAATCCTTCAAAATATGAAATATTGATTCACCTTTAGTGTCGGTTATCAAAGTTCTTGCGAAGAGCAGTTCTTCGTAGATTTCCTGATCATAATAAAACAAACATATGCCAATAATAATGCTGCATTATCAGGTAAAGTTGACTCGTCCAGTTGTATAGAGAAATGGGTCGTTTGCAAATAATTACATAAGAAGCTTTCAATATCAGAACTCATTTCATCAATACGTCTTTCAACAGTATTGTTGCTTAAGGGAATTCTTTTAATGATATCAGATGCAGGTTTGTGTAAAACAGTTTTTAAAACCTCTTCAATGGCTGGCAAAATTAACTTCTCTACGATAGTATGCGGTTTTCCGGATTTTGCTATAAGTAACGAGATTTTGTAAGACGCCCGCAAACCATCATCATTTCTTTGCGACGTCGAAGCGAACATTCTGTCCAGTGTAGGTCTCTTCTGAAATTTATCTTTGAGTGTTTGAAAGTATTTCAAATCTTTCTCTGTTTTATCAGGGTGGCATCTTCTCAGATGATCTTGCAGTCTAGATGGTTTCATAGCGTCATTGCCCAAAACTTTGTTTCATAAAAGGCACATAGGAGATTGTTTGTCCGGCAATGATGGAATGAAGCTAAATTTCAAATAATCAACACGGTACTGTCCACATTCCTTTTTAGATTCGGACATGGCATCAGTCATCTGTGGGCCAAATTAAATTATTTAATTAAGACAGAAAATTCAGCAGCTGTATATTAAAAATATTTTTTGATTTTTCCGAAAACATTCCATAATTCGAACATCTTCTTGCAACAACTAGCTCGAATTACGGAAATTGCACTGTAATTACATTACTTTGGGAATCAATGTACTAGAGGATAGGCCTTGGAGTAGGTAAGCAACGCAAGGGCCGTTGATGCCTTAATAAATTTCTTTGATTATACCGTCTGTAATATCAAGAAGGGCAAAAGTACAGATAGGCCGTTTAAGAAAGCCAGACTGAAATTATGGAAGCAACTGATATTTTTTTAAATGTTGAGTGAACTGAAAGTTCATCATGTTTCCAAAATCATGTTGGCAGGATGGAGAAGTGGCGAAGATCAGACACTAGATATGGAATACTATGTGTAGTCGAATCTCATTATTCCACAGTTTTGGGCAATTTTTTATTGTTTTTTTTTTTGAATTTGTGATTTTCATCTTTACTTACTTCTTGCGGTATGCGGTTGTATACGATTGGATCTAGAAACTAAATATAGAATGTTTTTTTTTTTTGACGAATTTTGTATATATAATTTTGTAGTAATAATAGCCACCTATATTATGCCTAAATACTGTACCTGTATTAGCTCCCGAAGTATCACTGCTCTTCCTTTCCACCAGTTATGGGCGCATTGTATACATCATATAAGATTCAATACGTCTCAATATTCACGTAAACAATGAACATTGTATACAATAGTAAATCATAGTTCAACTAGGTCGCTGGGAGATGTGGTGGTAAAAATGGCTTTTGAATAATTAGAAACGGTGTAAATATACGATATTTTTGCATACAAAGGTATATTTTTAAATAAATTAGGGACATTTCTTGAATAAGATACATCACTAAGTTTACATTTTACTACTCATCTTGTGTATCACTGTGTTTCATCCGAATACGATTGTTGCCTCTTGTTTGAGCTTCTGTACTTATTCAGGATACTGTGCTATTGGGCGAATACTATAGCTTCGGCTATGATTCCGGCTCGCTACTACCATTAAGACTTGTGTTTTTGCTGCAAATATTCCTACAAGTCAAAAGCAATTTTCGGTATACTTTCCAATTTGATTTGTGCTTATACAGGGTGCGGCAGAGAGGTTGGTCGGTTTTTTAAAAAATCATAAAATAGTTAATTTTTACTCGAAAACAAATTTATTGATGGAATCAGGTTCACAAGGAAATAGCATTTGAGACAGTCAAGTGTGGAAAATCACATCAGGCATGTGGTGGCCGAAATCGTTGATGCAGTGTTGGAGGCGTTCTTGAAAGTTGCGTAGACTCTTTCCAACATCGCTCTCTCAACTTGGGCGACTTCCAGGCGAATTTCGCCCTTCAATTCGTCCAGAGTTCGGGGCTTGTTCGCGTATACTCTAGCCTTGCTGTGTCCCCATAAGAAAAAATCGCATATGGATAAATCTGGGGACCGAGGAGGCCAATGAACATCGCCAAATCTGGAAATAAGGCGACCAGGGAAGAGACGGCGAATAACGTCCATGGATGCCCGGGCTGTGTGGGCGGTCGCCCCATCCTGCTGGAACCACACACGTCGGATTGGAACCCGTCGCCGTCGTAATTCAGGGAGAAAGAAGTTGGTGATCATGTCGACGTAGCGCTCTGAGTTCACGGTAACATCACGACCATTACCGTCTTCGAAGAAGTAAGGGCCAATGATGCAAGTCTGCGATACAGCGCACCAAACCGTTACTTTTGGGCTGTGCAGCGGTCTTTCGTGTAACTGTTGCCGATTTTCATTAGCCCAATAACGACAATTCTGCTGGTTAACCATGCTGTTTAGGTGAAAGTGGGCTTCGTTACTCATAAACAAAATGAGGTTCTCATTTTGATCGATCAGTGCTTCCATCTCACGTGCGAAGTTCATTCGTTGTGCATAATCTCCGGGCTGTAACTGTTGCACAATGGCCAATTTGTAGGGGTGAAAGCGGACATCCATATGCAAAATTCGCCTTACCGAACGATCACTAAGGCTAAGTGCAGCAGCATGTTTCCGGGCAGATGGAGTCGGACTGCGAAGAAAGACCTGTCGAACGCGTTCAACATTTTCAGGAGTTCGAACTGTTCGCGGCGCTCCTCTTGGTCTTCTGTTGATCAGGTGTTTCCAGAGGGAACAGCTCTATTCCGATGAATGTTGAAGTGGCGATGAAACTCACACTGTACGACGATGACTGACTCATTATTTCGGACGAAACTATCATAGGCGAAAACGCGGTGCTCCACCGTCCAAGGCTCAATAACGACAACTGGTAAAATAATGCTAGGATCTCACGAGTCAAACGGCATCCTCCCCACCTCTCTCGTAGACGGAGGCGAAGAGTACTACCCATCCCAAAAACGTCCGTCCTCTGTGCCGCACCCTGTATTAGGCAAGATGACTTTTTTTAAAATAGCGCGTTGATCGCCGCATAACTGCTCCCGACCATATTATACATTAGCTCGTTCCAAAGTGTAATTAGGTATAGCTTCATAAAAAAAAACGACGAATATTTATAAATAACGATTTTTACGATTTACACCTGTATTAAAAATTCATCCTACACCTCTGCCTCCTGAGCTCGGAAAGTTATCCCCACTGCCTCTATGCCTGTGCCGCTACCTTCACGTCTGTCATTCTGCTTTCCAGTCTGTGACAGCTTTACCGTTTATCTCACCGGTCGTTTTTCTCCGGTTTCAGGAAATTATTTATGTGCTCCTCACTTTTCTATTCTGCCTCCATCAGGGGCCTCGTCCATTCCCAGTACCTACACATTTTGATGAAGGTCTACCTAATTAAAGTTGCTCATCATATGAAACGAGCTAACGCGTAATGTGGTAGAGAGGGAGAGTAGTGATACTCTAGCTTCTAGCAGCTAATATAGGTTAGATCTATGTGTATACCTCTTGTTACTGGTGTAGCATCACAGAATAATTATAACCAGAAGTTACTCTCTCGAAAAATACTGCATGCATTTTTCAGCCGACTGAGATAATAATAATACTTTATTCACATCAAAATACATCATGATGAATAGATCTCAATCCACAAAGGATATACTTCTACCTACATACGTACATTGTAGATTAAACAAAATTAAATTTTAGTTGCCAAAATAACTAACCATGATATATATGTTATACAGCGTATGCGCCGTTGTGCATCATTAATTTTAATTTTATTATTAATGCAAGGCTTTTTTACTCAAAGCGGGTATACAGGTATATGTTGTAATTTTGAATTTTCCCTTAGCCAACCTTTCAGTTCCTTTTTGAACTTATAATTGCATTTTTTTTGTTTTTGTTCGTATGTTATTATGTAATAGCGGAGCCTGATAGATAAATTATTTTAACATGATGTCTTTCCTTGGGGTAAATAAATCAATTTGAGAGTTCTTGTTCCTAGTATCATCATAAGTCTTGTATAATATATAATTTTTATTTTTATGTTGGGCTATAATAATACTTTTATTATACAATCTTTGTGGTAAGAATTTTTTGTTTCAGCATACAAAAGTTCAGATAGCATGGCGTTATTGTATATTACTTTCATAAAAGATTGTTGTGCTTTTTAAAACAATTCTATTAGCGTCTTATTTGCAGATCTCCAAACAGTTATTCCGTAAGTCAGGTGACATTCTATTCGTACTAGCGCGTAATATAATACAGGGTGGTCCATAAGTCCTTTGAAATTTCAAATTTGAATAAAATTTAACGGGTGAGCGTGAGCGGCGCGGGCGAGGTGGGGGCAGTATCTTCAGTGTCTGGGAATTCAGTCGCCATGGAGTGTTTCACTGGAGCGGATCGTGCTTTTTGTGTGCGCGCGTTTTATCAAAATAATGATTCGCCAACCATTGCGCGGCGTAAATATCGAGAATACCACAATTTACACAATTTTACAAAGTATCCAACAGCTCAAACGATTAAGAACTGGGTTGCTAAGTTCGAAGAGACTGGTTTGACGTTAGATAAACAGCGGTGGGGTCGACCAAGGACAACTCGTATTGAAGAAAACATCAACATTGTGGCACAGTCTGTTCGTCAAAATCCTACCCAGTCTACTCGTAAGCGTTCCAGTGCACTAAACGTACACAGAACATCTTTACAGCGGATTTTAAGGAAAGATTTACGTCTGCACGCTTACAAAATTCAGTTAGTGCAGGAATTAAAAGATAATGACGCTATTCAGAGACTAAACTTTGCGAATGAAATGTTGAATCGATTTTCTTCGCTCAATAATGTGTTGTTCTCGGACGAGGCTCACTTCCATTTAAACGGGCATGTAAATAAACAAAATTGCCGTTATTGGAGCCCCGAAAATCCAAGGCGTAAGCATCAGAAGCCCTTACACAGCCTTAAAGTTACAGTTTGGGCTGCTATGTCAGCGCATGGCATCGTAGGCCCTTATTTTTTTGAGGACGACAGAGGTCGCGCATTAACTGTTTCTTCGGAGTGGTATGTAGCAATGATAGAAGAGTTTTTGACACCAGCGTTGCAGAATTTTCCAAGCTATAATACGCAGACCTGGTTTCAACAGGACGGAGCAACTGCCCACACCTCCAACACTTCTATGCCCGTCGTCTGTCAACTTTTTCCCAGCAAAGTAATTTCTCGAAGAGGAGACATTTCCTGGCCATCACGTAGTCCAGATTTGACCCCAATGGACTTCTTTTTATGGGACTACCTCAAGAGTAAAGTGTACGACACCACTCCGCGATCAGTTGATGTCCTGAAAGAAAATATCCGAAGAGAAATGGCAAGCATTACAGTGTTGACTTGCCGCGCAGTCATCGACAATTTTAGACGTCGGTTATATGAGTGCCGTGATCGTAATGGATTGCATTTAGACGATGTGATTTTTAAAACATAATTCCCATTCAATAAAGATGATAACAAAATATAATAATTCTTCATAATGTAACTAGTTTGGTTTTATTCCTTTTTTTCCAGCTCAAAGGACTTATGGGCCTGTATTATCATCTGTTTTTGTGTAAAAATGCCTAAAGTGAAAGAATTTTATTGTTTATTAATATAAGAAATATTGACATTCCAACAAATTCGGCTATCGATGAATACGACAAGATATTTCATATATTCCGTTGAGTGACTAATAATTTGGTAGATCGTTAAAATGTAATGCAAAAGGAACATAGTGAGCTTAAGTAAGTTTAAGTTTAATTTTGAAACAGTCTCAGAAAATTACCTCTGATAAGCTCAAGTTGCACAGACTCAAAGTCTTGTCCCTCACCGAGCCACATCAGGTTTGCGACAGGTTTAGCTTCAAATAATTTAGTAAAAAACAACATATTTCCAGTTACTTGAACTATGCCAATGTTAGTGTAACCATTTTTGGCATAACGCATAAGCATTACACTGTGTAACATTTGAAAATGCTGATATTGCAACTTTGGAGTTGTAAAGCCTATGGACTCTACACGCTTGCTAGTCACTTCGTCTTTGGGGATATAGGTTCAAAAACAGTAAATAGGATTATGTTCATTATAAACACAGAGCAAAGGCAGTGCATCCATCCGCGTGTAAACACCAGCAAAGAGCAAATACGGAATGTGAACCATTCAAAGCAAAACACCGAAAGGCGAACCAACCACTACATGGCATGCAGCCTATCGATATTGAGTCGGTTTTCCTCTTGTAAAATTTTTTCATCCGATGCTGAACCCGAGCCGTTTTTCCTCGATAGAGCTAACAAAAAATCTGCACGCACACCGTGTAAAAATGGGATATACATTGGTATGCTCCCACGATTTTCATGGTCGTGCGGAAAATCTATGCGAATACAGTGGAAAATGAAGCCGAATTCGCAACGTTACATCGCATCGGCCACTTAGTGGGCTCATCTCGCCTTCACCCACGCTAGTAACCGGGATCGACATTTTTCGTAAAAGTCAAGATAGCCTTATGTATTTTAGTTCCATCACACTAGACAACAGTACCTATAATTCACCACATCGCCCACAAATTACGTTATCGAAAACTTCCTTTCAAGGCCAGCAGAGCTCATAACTATACAGGGTGACATTGAAGTTGAGTCATTAATTTTCAGATAATGATTGTAGAAGGAAGATAAACCAAAATATGTGTGTAAAAATAAAAAAAAATTAAAAAAAAATGTTACCTTGTTTTATAAAGTATCCTCCCGACAAGTATTTCAGTGCGGACCTGTATTTGATCGTGCGGTCTTGAAGCATCGGCATTCCATCCCCTGTGAGGTCTTAAGTCACCTGATTCACGAGTCCTTTGTACTACATTAACAAAGGCACGAGGGGTTGGTTGTACTCGATTGGGAAACCGATCCGCATAAATCCGTGATGCCGCGTAAATAAGAATCATGTACACAAGTTCAGCATTTTCGTAAACATGTGCCATTTTTTATTTCGTTTGAGCCACGCAACAGACACCACTATTCACTCACGCGTTACCGACTGACACTGACTGTATACAACTGAATAAAATAATTGTAAAAACATCGTTCCAAATTCTTTCGCTTTTTTGTTTCCGATGCGATGAACCGATAAGGCGGATTATATCCGTTGTTGCCAAACACGAGCACATAATATTATTATTGAGACAGGGCGGTACTCAAACTTCCAAAGGGCTATAACTTTGTTACTTTAATTTTACCAGAAAAATGGTAAAGGAAAAAACATTTCTCTTGATTAGATCTACTCACTGTTAAAATAAATGACTCAACTTCGAAGTCACCCTGTATATAACTCTGAAGAGAAAGCAGCAATATGCCCAAACGGAAATAAGTTTCGGTCTAGTCTGAAATAAAAAAATAACACGTCTGATATCACTCCAGTGAACGAACTATATCGAATACTAAATTAATTGTGTATGTCATCACTTGAGAT
Organism: Acanthoscelides obtectus; assembly: GCA_963669975.1. Classification (NCBI taxonomy): domain Eukaryota; kingdom Metazoa; phylum Arthropoda; class Insecta; order Coleoptera; family Chrysomelidae; genus Acanthoscelides; species Acanthoscelides obtectus. Next base: position 59,063,272 of record CAVLJG010000008.1, on the reverse strand, counting down.
TATCGTGGTCGTGTCACCAAGTCAGATGGAAAATGGCGTCTCAAACTATTCCCTGGCTGATTATTAGCCTCACATGATCTGTTTGCTAACACGTGAGGATGTGCTTCAACCTTTTCACTCTAACACATCACGCGGTGGCATTATGTAGGAGAGTTCTGAGCAGCAAAGTCCGTTGGCATAGCGGTGGAAGACAGCTAGATTGCCGAATCGGTACAAAAGGGTCCCGAAACTGTGCTTTAGAGCAGAGCCTTCGCTCAGTCGAACAGCCCTCCTCTAAACAGCATAGTCGGTGCGGCAGCCCACCAAACACGAAGTACTCGCGGCTAGGTCTTATCTGTGCCTTGTACACAGGTAGGAGGTTATGCGGAGACAAGTATTTCTTAGCCCTAAAAAAATATCCTAGCTTTTTTTTCTTGTTAATCAAGATACAGTTATTGTGTTTTGAAAGAATTAAAATGTACCATATTGTTGTGTCCACAAGCAGTGATAACCTCCAGGTCTCTCATCATAGAGGAAGTTGCTGCTAGTCTTCTCCAGCTCACTGCCATAGATCGGCTTGTCACTCTGAATTCCTGCGTGTAGAGTGCTGTCATCAGCAAAGCTGTGTATCAGGTTTCGATGCAAAAGGAAAAAACGGTAACAGCAACATGACTGCTAATGATCATGAGAGTTACTGGAATCAGATATGTGAGATAAAATGCATTAGTGTTTGGTATAAATGGTTCTGAATACAACCAGATTCATTACATTACCTACTACAGATCTTACTTGCTGATCAGCTGTTCAGCTCAGCGCTTGATTCCCATTTGGTGATAAAAATTTGAAATAATAGTAATCATTCCAAATACGTGTACGATTTGACTGAAAATGTGACAAAGCCCCAGTAGATCCAGGCGCAATATGCACCTTGTGGGGACTGATTGTCTACAATTTATACTGAGTGACATATAAATCCGAACACCCAGTCTAAATGGTTTTATTTTAATAAAAGTTGGTGAATGTATTTATCTTACTGTAAATAACAAGTGAAAAAATTTTCAGCCTTATCAGTTGGACATTCCGGTTTTTATACTGCTTTTTTGTAATTCACTAATGCTCTAAAAATGAATATTTCAGCCGCAGTAAAGAATCAACGTTGGCGTATTTTGGTTCTTAACATCCTTTACGATCGGTTACGATGCCTAGAGTACGGAGACCTGTACGATTTCGTCAACTTAGCAAGTTTGATAGGGGCCGTATAGTGGGACTTCAGGAAGCTGGACTTTCTTTTCGGGCAATTGCAGTTAGAGTGCAAAGAAGTGTAGACACTGTGGTTAGGTGTTGTCAGGCATGGCTTCGAGAAGGCCGTACGCAAAGAGCAAGGGGCCGTTTCTCCACTACCAGGTCCATTGCCATTGCGAAGTGTTTACCGACGAATGAGAAGTTTTGGCTTGTTTTCATACCGGCCACACTGGGTCCCCCTTTAACTCGAGAACACCGACGTAATCGCCTTGAGTGGTGCAGACAACGGTCACTCTGGAACAACCATCGCACGCTGTTCAAGCCTGCGCGCATCTATTGGCCATTTTTGTTTTGACGCGGAGTAAATCAGTGTGAGTATATTTTGGATTTAAACCTTTACCTCAGCTTTCGGAAAAAACATTCTCTTAAAAACAAGAAGTTCAATTGGAGTTTGAATTTTGAAACTACTGTGAGGTCGTAGTAATTTTGTAATTTCTTCAGTACTATTTTCGAAAGCCTTAAAGTGTTAAACAAACATACAAGTGAAAACAAACATTTTCATATATTCTGACCTGCCAACTCCTCCTACTTTATAAGTATTGTGACTTATAATACCCAGGGGAACTGAGTTATGTACCAAATCCTCTGCACTATCCCTGAAGGTCCTCCTATGAGCATACCTATAGCTGGAATGTTCCAGCCGAAAACGAAGGAAGGTTCGATTTTTCCATCGAAATTTAATTTCGTGTAGATGTAGCAGTTTTTAATTAAAACAGTGAGCAAATAATAGCTAAAATACCTTCCCATTCCATGGTTTTGCTGTATCGCGTTCAAAAAGCGGTCTTTACTGCAGCAAAAACAAACGTTGCCACCAGAGCGTGCCATGGCAAACGGTTTTCGCATAACTTGCTCCTGTTTCAGGATTTTTTACTTCATCTAACAGCTTCCCACTTCAAAGAACTTACTGTATTACCTGGGCATCGGGGAAAGAATGCAACGATCTGGTCGCTGGGTTATGCATAAAAGATGTGCACCAAATTTCATAAAGGTATCTACAATAGTTTCTTGAAATGGTTCTGAGAATCAACTTCATAAATATTGGCATGCCATTGAAGAGCACCCTGTATGAAGTGTTGACAGGGATCGGACAGAGATCGGAGTTATAGCACAGCTACAGCTTAGATAACAATCAGCTATGAAACTCTCTTGTCAGTGTCAAAACGGCCGCCATTTCGGAGGAAAGTGTCGAATGTAAATTCCCAAAGTACAACGATGAAAGGTTTCAGCGTTCCATAATGAGTAGCCCTAGGCCTAGGCGGTGTTGCCGCGTACCATGCTAGCTAACGCGGATATACGTTGCAATCGTAAAAACGAAGAACCGGAGTATTGATGATTATTTATTTATGAAAAAGCTTCAGTATAAATGTTTAATGGTGGAAGGCTATCAGTCTTTACAATAAACGGAAAAATATTTACTTCTGTTTGATATATTTATACAGGGTGACTTCGAAGTTGAGTCATTTATTTTAACAGTGAGTAGATCTGATCAAAAGAAATGTTTTTTCCTTTACCATTTTTCTGGTAAAATTAAAGTAACAAAGTTATAGCCCTTTGGAAGTTTGAGTACCGCCCTGTCTCAATAATAATATTATGTGGTCGTGTTTGGCGACAACGGATATAATCCGCCGTATCGGTTCATCGCATCGGAAACAAAAAAGCGAAAGAATTTTGAACGATGTTTTTTACAATCATTTCATTCATTTGTATACAGTCAGTGTCAGTGAATAGTGGTATCTGCTGCGGGGCTCAAACGAAATAAAAGATGGCACATGTTTATGCGGATCGGTTTCCCAATCGAGTGCAACCAACCCCTCGTGCCTTTGTTAATGTAGTACAACGGGCTCGTGAATCAGGTGACTTAAGACCTCACAGGGGACCTCACGATCAAATACAGGTCCGCACTGAAATACTTGTCGGGAGGATACTTTATAAAACAAGGTAAACATTTTTTTTATTTTTTTTTTATTTTTACACACATATTTTGGTTTATCTTCCTTCTACAATCATTATCTAAAAATTAATGACTCAACTTCAAAGTCACCCTGTATAGAAGAAATGAAGGAACCAGACAAAAGCATCTCTTTACCGCTTTGCGTTTTACAGAAATAACATTTCTTTAAAATGATGCAATGATGGTACCTTAGAATTGGCAATTTCATTTTGAGACCTCATGAAGGTTTTAATGAAAGTTTCAATAAACATTATTATTCTTTTTCACATAAATCATCATAGTAGGGTTTTTTACTTGGAATATGATGACATTTTCGCAAGTTTGAGTATCACGAGTCGTACGTACTCTTAGTTCCGTAACGTCAGTGGTTCCTTCGATTTTAGTACGCCTTTATGGCCTCCTTGTCTGTCATACTTTTCTTTTTTCCGTGTATGTTATGTCGCAAATAACTATTTGCATCAAATTGTTCATGCTTTTGATTTATATCATGTGTTTTATCAGCCTGCAATTTTTTACAATTCAAAAAGAAAACATAACTTCACAATAGGAGAGCGCGGACGCTGACACGTAACAGGTGAAATCTAGCAATTTCTGGAGGAGAGACTATGACAATCAAGAAGGCCAACCTATTGCAATTTTTGGTCAGCGGTTCGAATTCCATTCGTATCCGCCCGGGTATTACGTAAAAGCCTATAAAACGTCAAAAAACCTATAAAATTCCATCTTGCAGGCTAGGTAGTTAGGTGCCAACAGTCATTCCACGTTTGCTCACTAGGATCGTTGTGAGCGTCTATCTATGGAGGAATGACCCAACTATATGCATTGTTGGTTGCATATGCTTTGTGGAGCCGGGAAGTCTGTAGTTTTCATCTCTGAGAAGAAAGTTGGTTGAATAGCAAGATCGCATCTGGATGATTATGTATATTGGTTTGCATGTGTATAAAATCAGTGATATTTGCTGTGTGAGAAAATCATTACTGAATATGCTGCCAATGTATATCTATCAGCTGTGCCGGACGGGATATTTATACGTTGTCCTTTCGGAAGGCAGGTTATGTTCAAAAATATCAAAAATATAAATTACGACTTAAGTCATATTTTATATGACTTTTAATTTGACAACAACTACATCCATCCAAAAGCTATCTCTGTTGAGTGGTATCAGCAGGCTTTAGGCCTATACACAAGTGCAGCTAACGTAGAGACGTAGAGGCTTTATGCTCTCATCATTCAACAGGACGGATTGTATACGTAGAAAAACAACGACGAAAACTCAACTAAACTGATTGCAGATCGCAGACGGCGGAACGGAAAATCTGGGAAACGTCGACAGCCACCACCGAAAGCTAGAAGCCGGAAGATAAATCCGCTTGTTACAGGACCGTAACAGCGATTTGTTTTATGAAAATTAATCGGGCTTTTAAGATATTGCATGCTTATCCTGTATGCATCGCATCGTATCGTTGATGAATTGCTACCTGATGGTATCATGGTAGCAGCAAATGAGATGGAACTTTTGAGTAATTGTTATGGTTCCTTTACCTTATTCCTTCTCGATAATTGCGCCACCTGTCGGACGTGGGACTGAAATATTTATACTTGAGACGTCCCTTATAAAAAATACAGCAGATATTAATGAAAATGGCAATGTCTTTTATTTAACAGTTGATGACAACGAAATATTTTCATCCTTCCAGGCCTCAATTAACCACAGATGACACCGATTTCACCATGGGGGGCAAGCATATATTCCAATAGGGGAAGGGTGGGCAAGTCATCATACTCGTAAAATCGATTTATTTTGAAAAATATAAAAGGTATCATGAATTAAAAAGCGTCATAGTACAAATAGAACATCCTTTGTTATTATTTATCAAGTGAAAACAAAACCATACTTCCATTTTAAAACTAAAAATTTAAAATGAAAAGAGTCAAAATGTCATCTTGCCCTACCCTACAAGGCAAGATGGCATATACGTGGATTTATACATAAAGTGATCATTTATCAAAACATAATTCACAAATGAAGTTCTTAGCCTTCATTGACAGTCCTGCACACTCTGCATGAGTCCACATATGACACATTTGGCAACGTAACCAGCCCTCTTGAGATTTGGATAGGCTATACAACTCATTGCAATAGAGGCATGCGCAATCATCGTCGTCGTCCTCATTAAAGGGCTCTTCACAGTCTGATTCATTTTCATAGATTTTAACTGCACTTCGTTCACTTTTTCTTAATTTTCCGGTTCTCTTTTCTTGACAATCTGTTTGAATATCTTTATCTCCACATTCTAAGGAACCATCATTCTTCACTGAGTTTCGCTTATTCTTTCTTACCTCCTCTCTCGCTTTTTTAATATTCTCTTGTTCGCGAAGACTCTGTAGGTATGAACTCGTGGTAAGAACATCTTGGTAACTTCTCTTGGCCTTCCTTCTTCTTTCCCTGAGGAAAAGGTGAAATTTGCAACAGCAAGTTTGTGACGTTATTAGCTGAAGACTCTCCATGTTCATGTGGCTTTGTATTTACTGTTGTAGATTACTGCGGATCTTCTTCATTCAAATGTTCTGCTGCAGAGAAACATTTACCCGGATTAAGGGAGTCAGTGTTTGCATCATCGGCCTCAAGTGGCACGTGAGTTACTGTGCTGGGCAAATACATGTGTTCTGGAAATATGTCCGTGTTGAAAGGTGATATCTCTGTTTTATTGCAGGCGGAAGAAAAAAGTGACGCGACTTGATAAAGAGTGATGACACGACTTGGATTTTCCTTCAACCATTGTGTGGCTGCTGCATCTTAGTACTTACTTAGTGGTCCAAAAAAGCACACATCTAGCGGTTGGAGACGATGTGTGCAATGTAAGTGCAAACAAAATAGCGCCACTGATTTTTTGCTTGCTTCTAAATTTTTATGGCTGACTTGCCCGTCTAAAATTAGCAGGGCTTTGTTTTCGATGTTCGGTCGAACATGTTTAATAAAGTGTTCCATCCACTTTACAAATAGTTCCCCGGTCATGTAACCTGATTCATTGTACAAACATAAATTCCCAACAGGCACTCCGTCGTATAATGTTGGGTTGAATTTCTTCCGAGGAAAAATTATAGCAGGTGGAATATAAGTTCCCCTGAACTCATGCACGCCACTACAGTTGAATGCACTCCTCTTTCCCCGCTGGTGATAGCACCCACTTGCTTCTTTCCTTTTAACGCAAACATTTTAGAAGTATTTTGTACAGTTGACTCATCCATGTTAAAAATCATACTTTTGTCGATTTCTTTACTATTTATTACGTTACGTAGATTTTCAAAAAGGTCTTTACTTGCGGTTTGTTAAAACTTTCAGTGCGTGCCATCGATGTTGCCTGTGGCTGACGTAAAGATATATTCGGATTCCTTAGTTGAAAAGAGCGTAGCCAACCTTTGCCTGCAATTTTATTCATGTTATTGAATTGATGTTTCAACTTCATTCGCAATGCAAGTTCATAATTATGCCAAAAGACGGACATCTACGGTGGTTAAGCCAAAAAATCTAGCTTCCAGTGCTAGCATATGCTCCACTAGAGCCTCTTCTAGTTCTCGATTTAAGGTTGTTCCATGTCTGCCAAGATGCTTTCTTGTACCAACAGCTATTTTATTTAGGTTCATAGCACGGCGGCAAACTGTTGCCTGGGACACCTGGAAATGCTTGTTAGCCTTTAACCAACCCATGCGCTTTTCTGCTACAGCCTGCAAATTGGAAACCATCTGTAAATTAAAACAGCAGTTGCAAATCTTGGGTCATGAGGGCCAAGGACGGATCTATGAAGGGGGGAATAATGGGGATAACAACTCCCTCCAGACAGGTCCCATAACTTAAATGAATAGAAAACACTGGATAAAAATACTATAATAGCTTAAAAAATATGCTAAACAAATATATAGGTACCCATGTTTTTACCTCTACATTAATAGTAAGTACCCAAAACATTAACCTAGAATTTTATTTTAAAGGAGTTTTGGGTAAGAGTTGGTCCCAGATTTTGTTTACCCTACCCCAGCAACATTTCATAGATCCGTCCTTGAGAGGGCAAGATGACATAGCTATATTTCAACTTGCCCGCTAGCGTGTGAGATCATAACACGAAAATATGGCCGGTTAAAATATAACCTAAAAACAGTTGCAATATCTTAAAGTAAAGCTTAGGAACACCCTTTTTATCTCCAAAATAAATCATGAAAAGAAATACTATAATAGCATAAATATGCAACAAAACATATGGCGCAGGAGTCGATTGTAACGAGCGTATGAACTGAACCAATAAGGGATTAGTTTTCGTGGTGGGGGCAATGTGTCGCCTTGAACGGCTATGTCGACTTGCCCACCTTTCCCCTATTAGTCTGGCATTTTTCCCTTTTTGTCCATGCGTGGGTGGCAATCGATATAGTTACCCCCAATATGCAGTCGGCTCCCAGCAAATAGAAAACACGAAAATGCAGGATGGTGCTGAAAATCGGATTCCTTGAATAACCTTTCAGCGTTACTATACAGGGGTGCGTTTTTAAATTACCTGGTGCGGAGTAATGAAATGTAGATTTGTAGATGAAATTTTACTCTGTGAACCTTTCAAAACACGTTTTCTTAGGCCATTGAATTTTTATAAGAAACGCAATGAATTCGAGATAACCCATTTATCCTGAAAATTATATAATCTGCCAATTCTGAGCACTTTTTGTTAACTGAGTAAGGTCAGCAAACAATGAACCAAGAGAATGACAACTGACAACGTTTTTATTACTAAGGCTTTGAGTACGGGAAGAAAAGCGCACTTTGACCTTCCAGAAGGATTACTTTGTTCTGTTTCCGAACGTATGGAACAGGTACGTCAAAATTATGACCGCTAAAATAGTTACAGAGTAGTACAAAGTACACTCTGTAACAATTTACGAATGCACCCCTGGTCAGCAAAATTTTGGCAGCTTAATTAGTTAAGACATCACATAAAGATATTGAAACCAAGTGACTCTGATTCCCAATGTGTAGCCGCTCAGTGAAACCACATATGCTGTAAATACTTCATAGTGACGTCAGTATTTCAAGCATAATATGCGGTTCGATTTAGGGGCCAGACGAACATGTGGTTTGCCAGCATGAAAACCACAGGATGAGTTTCAAGTGTTACACAAATAACTCTTCTATATCACAGGAACAGACGAGTTCTAACGCAATACCGCTGATATTTCTTGCACCCTGTATAATTATGACCCCAAAATATTATTGTATTGAGAGCCTAGGCTTTAGCTGAAAAAAATGTCATGACTGATTGCGATGAAGTCTTTAGTGTTACTGCATTTTCTGTTCATGATTACATTTTAATTCACTCTTTATAACCCATCTTCCTTAAAGATAAAAACGAATCCTAAAAGGTTATATTTTAGAATTTTATTTTCGGCTCTACATAAAATCCTAGCGTACGCAAAGCCTCCATTATATTCCACGCATCAGCCATGACGTAATTTTTCAATATTTTTGTTGTTTCCAGGTAAGCGGATTCAGTGAAAGCGGGCGAAACTCAAAGCATTTTTCATATATCCATGCTGAATATCTCTGTAAGTATTGTTATACAAAGCTATTATTGTTTTTTGTGATTACAATATAAATACTCGTATAACGAGTCCGACATATCCGTGCACTGCTGAAAATGCAGTACATATTAATGGTTAAAATACCGAATGGTTTGTTTCATTGTTTACGCCTAACGTCGAGTAAGTATTGTAATCGCGAAAAATTTCGAGATCCAGGTATTATGTTTTTTGTATAGGGTGCATAACTTCAAGATTCAATAGAACTTTTATAATTAATGCACAAAGTCTATATAAACATGGGTCGAAAAATGCGTGGCCTCCGAAATACAGGGTGTTTAAATTTACTTTCTAAAATAGTTTTTTTTAAATATTTCGAACAATATTTGATGTATAATAGTGAAAATTGGTATGCAAGGGTTTTTTTGGTACGACAAAACGAACCATGGGCATAGCTTTAAGGTAGCCGCTAGAGGGCGCTCTCTACTGTACCTGTAGTGTATTAAAATGACCGAAAATTTTTTCTTAGTGCAATTTTTTGCTTTTTGAAAAAAACTGATTTTTCGCACTTTTCAACATAAAAAAGCTCTCTTGTGAATTTTCGTTATAGTTAGCCGTTTTTGAGATATTTCAATTTTTAAGGTTCGATGCATGTTTAATTATTTATGATAAAATAACGTTAAAAAGTCAGTAACTCGATAATTTTTAGAAGTAGGCTGTGCCTGCAAATATTTTTGAAATTGAAAGCAGAATAAGGTTAAACGTCAATTAGTTGACAGTTAGTTTTGTTGTCTGTTGAAACCTGAAACGTTTTTTGCAATTGTGAATGCACGAAATTTAGTTTCTTTTACCTATTTTTTTGTAAGTTTTATAAAAACGCCATTTTTATTCTCCAATCAAGAGTTAGCGGATATTCATTTTGTGTATGGCTTTGTAAATGGAAACGCAGCAGAAGCAGCCAGAGAATACGCACGAAGATTTCCAAACAGACGACATCCAACTCGCTCAGTATTTGTAAGAGTGCATCGCCAAATAATTGAAAATGGTTTTGGAAATCTCCAAAGGGAACAAAGCATAAATGTTCGTCAGCGCAGATTTACCCGTATGATTCTGCGTGAGTTTGATAGAGATCCGACCACAAATGTTAGGAGAGTTTCTGGTGCCTTGGGAATTTCAGCAATCCATGTTCACCATGTTCTTAGAAATGACCATAGACGTCCTTACTATTTGCAACCTGTGCAAGGACTACAGCCAGGGGACGGATAACGAAGAATCACATTTTGTCAGTGGATTCTTGATAGAACTGATAATAATAGGGAATTTTTAAGTAACGTTTTATGGACCGATGAGTCATGCTTCACTAGACGTGGAGTGGTAAATTTTCATAATCAACATATTTGATCGCATGAAAATCCGCATGCAGTTCGGGAAAGAAATTTTTAGCATGAATTTAGTGTGAACGTGTGGATTGGTATCTACCGTAATCGACTATTTAGACCCTACCTTTTGCCTGCAAGGTTGAATGCTGCGACCTTCTTGGAATTTTTAAAGGCTGAACATGCAAATATGTGGGATGATGTTATGTTAGATTTAAGAAGATTGGCCTGGTTCCAGCTTGATGGTTGTCCAGCTCATTATTCGAGAATAGTTAGAAACTGGATGGACGAAAATTATCCAGAAGGATGGATCGGCCGTGAAGGACCAGTCGCCTGGCCTCCACGATCCCCTGACCTAAATCCATTACATTTCTTTGTGTGGGGATTTCTAAAAGAGAAAGTGTACCAGACTCCCGTAACCACAAGAGGAATGCATGTGATTAAATAAGGCCTTATTTGAATAATGCTTATACCACGTTCGATCATTCGTAGATGTGAATTGTGTATTGAACAATTGGGTTTACATTTCGAGCAACTACTTTAGATTTTGTATGTTTGTCCTAACTATCCAATAGCATTTTAGTTGTAAATAATTAATTTAATTTGTTAAAAATAATATTGGAAAATTAAACTAATTAATATTCTGTTTTTTTTGTGTTTATTTGGAGTTAGGAATTATTGCTGTGTTTAAATACACAATCTAAACGGTCATCTTAATTACTTGCAATGCCCAAATCGAAAATGTAAAAAAAATATTATTTTCCCATAAATAATTAAAAATGCATCGAATCTTAAAAATCGAAATATCTCATAAACGGCTAAGTATAACGAAAACAACTTTTTATGCAGAAAAGTGCGAAGAATCATTCAATCAAAAACTTGCACTAAGAAAAATTTTTCGGTCATTTTAATACACTACAGGTACAGTAGAGAGCGCTCTCTAGCGGCTACAGTAAAACTATGCCCATGGTTCGTTTTGTCGTACCAAAAAACCCTTGTATACCAATTTCGACTGTTATACATCAAATATTGTTCGAAATATTTAAAAAAAAACTATTTTAGAAAGTAAATTTAAACACCCTGTATTTCGGAAGCCACGCATTTTTCGACCCATGTTTATATAGACTTTATGCATTAATTTTAAAAGTTCTATCTAATCTTAAAGTTATGCAACAATAAATTGAAACACCCTGTGTGTTATAAGACTTGCAACGTCGCATCTCCCCAATACCTACTCGGTCAGACGCGGTAGTAATATACCAGAGCAATTACCAAGCTCGGTACGCCGGCGGGAGCAGAAGCAGACGCGTTTCGAAAACATATCTGTCAGTCTAATGTTTTAGGGCAACTGTACGGGGAAACGCATGATATGTGAAGTATAATAAAGAGCCTTTATTGGTAACCTTCCCGAGAAGTTTATCCTTACAGCTACATTTCCACTTAACCACAATATATACAAAACAGAACATAACAAAAGCTGCATGTCACAATAACAATTACAGAACAGTTATAAAATTACACCATTTACACGCATAGTAAGCGAGAAAGAAAGTATTCAAAAGAATAACATTAGAATCGAAAATGAATATGGATAAGGATCAAAGAATGAAAAAGCAATAACCTAAGCATTGAGAGATGCTTGCATCTCTAGCAGCTGTTTTCTAACCAATTCTATAAAAAGAACGTAAATCCTTTGATTATTAGACGTACTGAATGAATTGTATAACTGAAGGGCATTGTAGGTAAAATATATTTGATACAATGAAGTATAGCGGTGAGGAACAATGAACTGGTCATCTTAAGATAAGCTTCTTGTAATTATATTTCTACGACGAACAAACTTACTAGCTAGGTCTGTTAGGTGCATAGAATTAGCGGCTGGAAGCGTATGAATATAATTGACGTATACCCTTTCCACCACTTACGACCCGCAGCCCGTAAACTCTTGAGTCTTAACCCCACAAAAGATGTATCCGAAAATCATCAGGAACCCCTGAAACAAAGTTTGAGCGATTTTTATATTTCTTGTTTTTAAACATGACCTGGCGTAAAAAATAGCATAACCGATAAACCACACTCAAACGTCTCAACTTCCATTCTATCGATACAGAGTTCTGAATATTCCCATTCACATATTATAAATAAGAAAAGAATATTTTTATATTTAAACATTAACATTTCAAACAATTGTTTTAGGTGGGATGATGATCGATTTTATCCTCGTTACACATTACATACACATGCGCCAACCACTATCGGCTCCTTTGCTTTTGATGTCACAACTTATTCAATAACTATCCTAGCGACTGCCATGGAAGCGCTTATAAAAAATGTATGGTTGTACTCTCGGAGAAATCTATCTTTTCATACTAATTATATTATTACACATTAAATAATAAACCTATCTTTGTTGATTTCTCAAGACAGCTCAAGACAGCCCCAAAATACATCACATACGTATTTATTGCGTAACCTACCTTTTCAAAATTCCTTCTTAAATGTTTCACAATGAGCAGATTTCACCCAACGTCAACGTATCAGATTTTTGAAAGGCTGTCGCCTCTGATAGTTTAGTTCAGTTCAGTTTTTTTTTCTGGGGACTCAATAAAATATTCTTTCGAGTACCATATATACTATACGTTGAGTAGAAGAGGTAAGACAAAAATCATCACAATGACATCGTTACCCATAATCCACATACTCATCTATAGAACCGTCCCTGAAAATCGATGTCGTCTTCTCCGTAATCTCGTGCCCCCCCTTCCTGACAGATACATAACAGTCCTCTCAGATTATGAAATAGGGAGGCGAGCAGAAAAAGAATTCCTGAAGGGCCTCCTGCTCCTCTTCTCGTGTCCCTTTCCTCCCTCTCGCCGTAATTTCCCTCTTAATTGAAAAGAAACAGGCGAAAATCGCAGACTAAGTGAAAATTCAGTGTCGCTACGACGTTGCTATGCACACCGGAGGAAGGCAGTGGCGTTGCGACGACTTCATAAGAATGATGATAAGAAGCAATAGTTGACAATATAGAGATGAAAAATTAGAAGCAGTAGCGTAACATATCTTGCCATACGGCAAGTAAGTGCAAAACATTATTATTATGTTAGTTATTTGTCCTATATTACCTCTTAACAGATGAAATTCCAGACTTCAATTCTGCTAGTCCAATTTAATGGCGCCGATGTGTCAGTTTGTGCAATCGCTACTTGAAAAGTTTGACAAATGGAGTTCGGCGCATCTGTAGATTCTTAAACTACTAAAAATGTTTATAATTACGAATTGACATAATAAGCACTGGAGCATGTTTCAAAACTCCTAACTACTTAAAAATGATCCAACTATGACCATAAACGAGGAAAAATTCAAAAAGAACATAAGTATAAAGGAAATCTTTGTATGCTCGGTGGTCCACAGCTAGCTACACTTGCCAATGAATGTAGATTTACAAAAACATAGCTGCATGATCTACATGCTGCACTATATCGCTGCGCTTCCAAATTCACTGTAACATATATAATAACGAAAAAAAAAACGACGGCAGTATGTCTTATGGATGTTACGAGACAACCCAAAAGACATATCTTGGATTTGATACTCATTTATCGTTTATTATGTAGCTCTTCCAGAAAAGCAGTTTGTACGTCCATGGCATATGTCCTCCTATCCCGAAAAACATGTGAAGAGGTGGATGTTAGACGTGGATTCGTGTGACCAGTGGTTTTGTATCATTATACCGATTATCTTTTTATTATAATAGCTGGCGAATAGTCCCCAAGGATTTCATGAAAAAGATTCCATTGGTGAGCGGAAGCATTTTATAAATGGAATGCACAACGAGCACATGTGATCAAGTAGATTGTAGAGGTAGCTTCGAAATATCTTCTACCTACCTGACTGTCTCAGAAGGACGGTAACGTTTATCGCGCGTGGATTTGTATAACATATGTATCTATGTTATGTATCCAAAAAAATCATTTTCACGAGCTACCGGCCAAGAGGCTTAATGAATTTTAGCTTATGTAGTATCGTTGAATTCGACCTAGCAGTGCGAATGACATTGACTGTATTGAAATTTTTGAAACATAAAATAGCGGTTAGTAATACAAAAATAACTCTAACATTGCTAACCATGTCACTCATTTGAATCGGTCTGTCGGTCTGTCCAGTAATCCTTGGCTTCCCTATAACTTGGAAGAAAGAATGTCTGTGGACTAATTGTATGGCCTTATTTCACAGACTTGATATTTTTCTGTTGTACTTTTTTCTCAGAGGGTTCAACTTGTGCTGAACATAATCCTTTATGAATTGATAAGGGCATTGCGTAAGAAGTGCAGAGCCAACCTACTTGATGCCATTTTTTTATGATTATAGATACTGACCTACCTACCTAACGTTTAAGTTACAGCCAATAAATTGATAGATCGGCCAAGGGCTGATATTTCCAAAAATTTTCCCTACCCTACAGGATGCTCTAAACGATAAATTGAACATATTATGTTCACTGGTTCTTTTTTGTGTGATGAATTCCATTTGAAAGTCACCTAAGCTATATTGAATGGTAAATACTGAATCAACTTATAATGCTTCACTTTCTTCCTATCTCACTCCATGATGGGACAATGGTCTTTAAAAGTTCTGACGAAGAAGCAAGTCTTGAGAGCTTTACAGTCAGCTTTCGTCTGTTTTAAATGCTTAGGACTGCCGCTCGGCCCGGCAGTCACGTAAACGGTTGGTAATAAAACGGAACAATTAAACAGCACTTATTTTTCTAATAATGTGCAGAGAACCAGAATGTAAATTTGCTCCGAGTTCTTTCTAGCGGAAAAATGGAGCAGACGGTCTCAGAATAAAATGTTATGTAAGTTGGAACATCACCTTATAGCAAAGTTACAGCCCTTCCATGTCTCAGTGTAAGTGTATATAGAACGCTTAGCAAAGTATGCCAATATTATGAAAAGGTTCACAACAACATCGTATGAGAGAGTGAATTTGGTCCCACTATCAGTTTTGGAAAAAATAAAAATGTCCTGCCTATGATTTCAAATGAGGTTGATAATGGTACAACATCAAAATTCAGAGATAGTGAAAATTCATGTCCCATTAAACTATATCTTCCTGGGTACGCCCAAAAAATATCAATTCGGAAAGCGTACATACAAAGTTTGGGGATGCTTGATTATATTTTCATTTGTGTAAATAGCTCAGCTAACAATGCACTAATTTCAATTAAAAAAATAGGTAACACTATAAATTATGACGCCAGCGTTGAGATGGCAAACTGAGAGGCTGACCGACAGAATAAATCTTTAATAAGGGGTATTCCTCATATGATCCTGATAATTCTCGAATATTACTGACAGTCTAGCATAAGACGCTTTTTTGATCCCCGACTCTGTCAAAAAGTTTAAAACGCGAACCAAAAAATACTCCCTAATTTAAACTTGATACTCCCGTATTTAGTCCATGCTTTCGGGGCTTCTTGAAAAATGCCAGCTTAATTGAGTTTGTGTGTTTCAGAGGAGAACCTTATCAATTATCTCCAAATCTTCAAACTGGAAATAAATGCTTCTTCAAGGTTTCTCGTATATTCCGAATGAGGGAATGTTCTTTTATCGACAATCTGGAATTCGGCTTTTACAGCTGAATCACCATAGTAATTTGTGTGTGATCTGTATGATCAAACAAATCGGGGATAAGGTATCTATAAACAGGATTATCCAGCACAGTTCGTCCGTGTTAATGACCCTTATTGTCTAATCATATTAACAAATTTCTCAGAAATAATAAATAAGTCTGGTTTTATTGGTGCAAGTTGTTCAAGGGGGTATTTAAAACGTGGATGCATAAATTGGGTACACCAATTTTTGTAGGAAAACTTCTTATTTGTCAACAAAGAATGACAAAATGTGTTTGTTGGGATTCAATCGATGTAAAATTATTAGGTATAATGAGACCACGCGTAAAAAGATCCGACTAATAGCAAAAATGTTACGGCCGAAAAACGAGATAAAATGCAAGTTTTGCCACTTGTTGGTAATGCGACGATAATTTCATGCAA
This sequence comes from Acanthoscelides obtectus, assembly GCA_963669975.1. Lineage (NCBI taxonomy): Eukaryota > Metazoa > Arthropoda > Insecta > Coleoptera > Chrysomelidae > Acanthoscelides > Acanthoscelides obtectus. The sequence continues at coordinate 59,047,047 of CAVLJG010000008.1, read as the reverse complement.
CTACTTGGAATACTTCAAATCCGTAGAATTTATACTTCTAAATAACAACAACTAAACTGGATTATATTGGTCAAGTAGTTTTTTGCAAAATTTCTAATTGTTCATCCCAAAACTCCTGTTTTTCGACCATCACTACTAGTTTATTGGGAAATATACACGGTTCGTACAAAAAGCATTTAATAGTAAAATACACGTGTTTACCTTGCCGATATGTATCACAAACCATTCGGAAAGAAAATGTAATTTTCATGCGGAAAAAAAAGGTTAGGGTTTTTCTTCAGAACAAATTCAAACATTTCGTATCTTTGAGTATTTGAACAAATGTGCTAGGATATTCTAAAAACATACGCTCCTATTCAAATTTTCAAATAAAGCGAATGTGTATCATGTTTTGTTGCGAATTACTCACAAATACGACACGTTTGAATTTGTTTAGAAGAAAAAACGTAAAATAACATTTATCTTCCGGATAACATTTATCTTCTGGAATGGTTTGCGATTCATATAGTAGTAGTAGGGTAAACTAGTGTAATTTGCTATAAAATACCCTTTGAACTAACCCTGTATATTGCTCAGTATACTAGTACTGATGTCAGGAAAACAGTTCTCAAAAACTACTTGACCAATCTACTCCAATTTTGTTGTGGTTATTTAGAATAACAAATTTGAAGAATTTCAAATATCTTGCCATCGCCGCATTACCAAAAAGTGCCAAAACCTGCAGTTTGCCTCGGCCTTCGGCCATAACTTTTCTGCTATTAGTCGGATCTTTTTACGTGTGGTCTCATTTTGTAGTCTCATAAATACCTAAGAATCTTATCTATAGAGTGTTTCGTTTCTGCCAACACTTTCGATTGAATCCCAAAAAAGTACGTTTTCTCATTCTTTGTTGTCGAATAAAAAGTTTTCCCACAAAAATTGGTGTACCCATTTTATGCGTCCATGTTTTGAATACCCCCTTGAATAACTTGTAGCAATAAAACCAGACTTTACAATTATTTCGCAAACCAAGGGTATTTTGTTCGTAATTTGGTAGCATAGTTTTGAGAAAATGCATTACTGAACTTAGTTCCCAATTTGTTTACAAATTACAATCCACGTGAAGAAATTTTTGTAATAAATTTCGTACGAAGTCGATAGAAAAAAACTAAAACGGTCTAGTTCGAACTGCTAGCTATCACGTCAAAGTCATACTAACCACACTTTCCGTTGCGGCTTGCTGCTTAATTACTTTAAACGAATAGAAAATTGTAGAAAATGGAGCGATCCCGTAACCCGTAATTTGCATATACTGTATTATAGGTGTATGCGACTGCTGGACCAGCGATCTGCGTTGTAGCTGCCCACCACATGAAAAAACGAAGCAAACGAAGCCGTGAAATAATTTAGTGTCAAAAATGGATCAGGAAGAGGAACCGGGAATGGGTGTGCTCCAGATGCTGAATAAAGGACCTCTAATGGAGGATCGACTGGCTTATAGGCCTAATTGGTGCTAAATTCATTCTGATTTTATTCAACCCAGTTTATTGGGCGTTTTCGTTTTTATAGGGATCGCTTTTTACAGAATATAGACAATCATGTTTCTCGTACTCGTTCTTTTGCCATATCGCTAACGTGACCTTTATATTTTGAGTCAAAACGGAACAGCGGGAATGCTCAAAGCGAGACAACGGGACTTAGAGTGGGACGATTTGGGTCAATTTCCGGAATCAAAACTTTGGTTTATGTATGTAAATAGCAGGGGCGAGAGGAGTAAGTTTTGCAACCCCAGCTTGTTGTTGGGGACATCGGTACAAAAAACGGATGGTTCTGCTCAAAGCAGGACGTACGGCCACGCAATTTATAATGCTAGTATATAAAAACACTATTTTCTAGATGAGAGACCTGCGGACTAACAAATTGAATGAATTTTGTACATCGCTGTAGTATACTATATCACTCTTCTGTCTATTTAAATATGAAATAAAATATGGGAAATTCCATTTTAAAAAATTGCCCAGGTCCGTCTTTTTTATACGGATTATCCCATTTTTTATTGGACATCCAAATAGACAATTCCCAAAAGGAAAGAATGGCGACTCAGCAAAACGCAGCATTTTGGGTTTAAATTATTCAATGTACAAAATGCTGAAATTTAGCAGACCGCCAGTACGCCATTTTGTAAGAGCAGTAGCAAAATGTATACTCTCGGGATATATAAAGTAGTGACAGGTAGCTTCAAAATGATGTATTACATGATCCCCTATTCTATTTAAGAATGGCGTCATGTATGTTGACAGCGCGCTTGTTATCAGTAGTGAGCTTATAAGGAATTATATTCGGAACGTGTTAGTTCCTCTAAGCAAAAACTAGTTGCGAACATAAATAACAAAAATACTAAATGGATGTGTCAGTACACACTAGTAATTTTTAATTAATTAATTAATTTAATTAGTTCATAATCCCCATCTAATTGATAATACTATAAACATCCCCATCCTACCGAAAGTATTGACCATCCGGCAACGTTGTTAAACCACACCAGTCAATCATGCCATAATTTCGAGTGGTACCTCCCAAGTTTAAGATGGCGTCCGGCCGCCATCTGGAAATTTTCAATTGCCCCTGTAATGGTATTGCATCAATTTCATCACCCTGAATTTCAGCCTGCGAAATTGATGCGTTCAATATAACAAGTAGAAAGCCTCAAATCGCACTAAGACGCAATATTTGCTTTTCATAGCAGTCATAGTATCCCATTAAACCAGGTGAATAAATAGTCAAGTATCACGTCAAACCCTGTAGATATAGGATTTTTTTAATTGATTCGCAGTTTGTACAATGAAAATATCCACTCAAAGTACTGAAGGTAATAATAGTAAATATTAAAATAGTACATACCATACTCTAAATCACATACCGAAACAACCGAATGGGAAATCTAAAACCTGCTTACTGTAAACCCGCAGTTGTTCGCAAATAGTCTGCATACATACTTTTTTTTTTGATGAACATGGCTGCGAAAACCCTCCAATGCTCGTTAAAATTGCATTTCTATCTATCCTGGTTTCAACAATGAACGCGGCTCTATCTAGAGTTTCTGAAAGGTATCTTGTTACGGATTCTGATTAACTGTCCAAAATCAGTTTTGTCAGGAAGTTTTCCACTCATACCTGTATATAGGTATATAGACTTCCATGAAGTAGGAGAAGCCACTGGAAAAAATATGAGAAGCTAAGTTAAGCAATTTGGCATGCTTGGGAACACTGAATTTCGCGTCTCAGGTGGCAGCCGAAAGTTTGCTTGTTTGCGAGAATGATAGATGGTATACAGGGTGCTTATACAAAATATATCTAATCTCCTTCATTGGGAATTTCAATTAATTACCTTAGAGTTACAGGTGTTTAATACTGAAGCAGTCAAGAACTCATAGATTAGATATTTGAGCTTCATTATTACACTGAGTTAAAGAAATATTATTTGCAGTTATGTGTATTGAACCTAGAAACAAAAGGTCATTCGTACGGTCTAGTTTTCGTTATGTAGTCAAACATAATTACCAACTGCTTTGCACATTTTTAGAATATCATAGCTGCATTCATAACTCTTTTGAGCATATAAAAAGAAAGTGATAAGCAGTTTTATTTTTCTGTTGACTGTGTTGGCCTATTAATGGTACAGTATAGAATGCTGCTACCCATCATTATTTAAGTCTGCCCATTGCCCAAAAACACAAGATATTTGTTAAACATTTTCAGCTTGTTCTTTTGAGCATATTAAAACAAAGTGTTGTCTCTGTTGAATATGTTGGAGTGTGAATAAATATGTTTTTGTACTATTTTTCTATAGAGCATTTTTGGTGCAGTCCCATTATTAAAGTCTATCCATTGCCCACAAACACAAGATGTTTGTAAAGACTTTTCAGCTTCCTCCGCATGTGATCGAATAGTGTCTGTGGGGTTTGCAGATAGGTATATCCTGTATCGAGGGGTGAGGGTATACATTCCCAAAGCAATTACCCGAATATTGTCGGGTAACCTGATACACGACGATGGAACCCATCACATCGAAATGCATACCTGTACAGGGCCGGACGAAATTATTATCATTGCTTGGTATCCTCAAATTGAAGCGTGTATAGAACATACAGGGTGGCTAAATAAAATAACCTCTAAGTTTATCGAATAAGTAATACAAAGCAAGTATTTTTTTCTTTCTACCGGGTGTTTCAAATTAGATACGAAGTCGCTTAAATGGAGGCAAAGTTGCGTATTCAGGTAATTAAATAAATGTCGCTTAGATATGTAATTTAGGTTTTTCGGGCTGTTGAGCCGTGGTCGGATTGGATTTGGCTATCTTCAGTGGCTTGGAGGGTCGACTGAAACTGATTGAGTCGACCCGTCAAGCCGAGCACTTCACTCTCGCCGACAGCGGCACTGAAGATGGCTACCGCAGATGTAGCCGAAAGCTATGGACCAAATCCAACCCGACCACGGCTCAACAGCCCGAAAAACCTAAATTGCATTAGAATTAGCCCTGAAAGCATTGATTCTTCAATTACTCACTTAGATAGTTTCGAACTTCAAAATACTTCCGGAGACAGGCGGTAAAACCCGAATTGTCCTAAAATAGTCTTCATTTTTCCTTACTTCAATTGCAGCGGGATATCAAAATGAATTGCTTATTAAACATTGCCACTTTTTCTCCTCTACAAGATGAAATAATTAGAATTTCCATATGACGTTTCGTCTCGTGTCCTCCAACATCACCTGCCATATTGGATTTTGACACAGATAAATAGTGATTATAATTTTGATTAAAAAAACGTATATGTCATACATTGTCATTGCCAAGCCTCAGTCAATCCAGAAAAACAGAATATCCTAAGTAGGCCTTGAAATATTATCATAGTCAATTGTTTCTTATACCAGAACAGACCTCAAATTGAACATAATAACAGAGTTTGGAAGACTGAGAAGAAGGAAAACAAATAGAACAGTGAACAATGTACAGAGAGGAGTCAGGCTTTACTTACAAAATATCTGACATTTGCTGTGATCTACCTTTGCTTATTTATGATTATGATAACATTGTTATCACCAACAATAAAAATTTATTTTGTGATTAAGTTTCTCCTTCCTTGTAATTTTCGACAACAAATTCATGACCAACAAAGGAGATAGATCACTGAATTTAGGAATTAAAGGTCCATTTAAATTTAAATTCCAATATATCGTCCATATGGAAAACAAACTAGGTGATGGGAGTGGAAAGAAAGAACCTCGAATTGGAAGCTTGACTACGCCCTCTTGTAGAGGATAATAAGTGGCAATGACAACATGCATTTTATTTTCAAACGCCATCTCAAATAAAACCAGGAAATAATAAAAATTATTGTGGGATAAATCTGGCTTGCTAAACAAATGATCGTCTGATAATTTCAAGGCAAACCTAGCAAATTCTGTTTTTCTTGAAATAACTAAGGTATGGCAGTGTCAATGCATGATCTATTAATCAGCTTCATCCCTTCATCGTTGAGGATTATTTATGTTTTGTATATGTATTTGTTTTGTTGTATTCCATGACCTGCTTCTATTTATTGTCTTTTTCGTATATACCCACACTGAATATGCATTTAAACAAAAAGTATGCCTTTTTTTATTAGCATTGCTTACTTACCTTTTAGCGATATTTTGTAATACTTGCAAAAAGGGTGATTTTATTCTAATGAATAAAAAAGAATTCCAGAAAAATTAGTCTAAAAAAATAAAAGTTTAAGGGATTTCCGTATAAAATTTTCTTTGACCTAAATTTTAGGTTAGGAACAAGATATCGAGATACAGTTTTGGCGAGCTTGTTTAAGCATCATTAAGCTACTTTTCCATAAAAAAAAATCATACCATTTAATTTTTTTTTTGAGGAAGTTAACCATTTCTGCCGGAATGTCGAAAAAAGCCCTTAAAACCAACCGACATTTGAGCGACTTCTATTTTTTCGTATTTAGCCTTTACTGGTCCGATTTCCAAAAAACTACAAAGCTTTTTCGTCCTTGGCGTAGTAGTGACCTTGTTTGAAAATTGCGTCCAAATCCGATCAGTAGTTTCCAAGTTACAGAGAGGCGAAAGACAGACCGACATACCGAACGATAGTGTGGGAATTGCAGAGTCATCAATATTACCCTTGTTGCAGTTCGGATTTGTCACAAATGTTTGAAAACTAATTCTTTAACGTGACCTCATGTTCCAAAACCATTATTACTGTTTCTCATGATGTTTTCAAATACTATACTCTTATTTTATAACAAAGGTTTACGAAAAGACGACAGCGATTTCTTCTTCGTGAGCCTTTTATTGGGTGAGGAGTGAAGAGCGAGCGACAATCGTGGACAGTTTACACGATTCAGCTGATTCCATGAAGCTCATTATGAAATATTGGTAATTGTGCTCTTTCAAGCTCGGATCTTAGTGGTATAATAACGTAATTGTTGAACATCGCGTGGGCAGATAAAAAATGAAAAAAAAAGTTTTGCTGGGTAGGAAGTGGATATCTGCATGATACTATTTTGGGAAAATACAATTTGCCAGCCGCTCAGCTGAGAAATCCGACAAATGTCTGAAGTTCAGTTTGATTTCCTCCTGAAACGCGTTTTACCCCATATTTCAAAGGGAGATTACGATCTGCCTCGCTCTCGACTGGCGTGTCCAGACTTCAAAATCAAACTTGTTTGATACCGAGCGTGAGCGGTCGTGAACTTTCCTCTCTCCCGATGACGTTAGGGACATACGTACTACAACTCGTTCAGACGAAGGCAATTCCACGAACGCGAGGATTGAGCTTAAAGCATGGACACAACTACTTACTTCTGCATAGGAGACTAATGTTTTTTTTTGTGTTTTTCGATTGAATAACCAATAATAGTTAGTATTAAATTGTTCGTAAAACGAGACGATCAGGGTAGGTCATCTATACGTATCAATAAGCTTTGTCGAACGTAGCCGATGTAGCGAGCCCCTCAAAAAATTCTAGCGAGCCAAGCAAAAACGCTCGGCTTCTATTAAATTGCGACTATAAAGGAATTGTCGCTGGAAAACCACACGAGGCCGTGAATGCCTTATCGACCTGTATCGCCACTTTGTTACTACCAATAAAGAATAAGAGTGCTTTGAAAGCAGTCTCTCGCCAAAGATCCGATGTACTAATTAGGTTTCGACGTGATTGAATGTCAATAGCGATTTGAAAGTATTTGTAGAGATCGACACGATAATCTTATTTATAGCTTGGAAAAAACTTCGAGATCTAGCTGTTCTATAAACAATCAAATGAATACCATAAAAAATTTAAAAGCAAGTTTCTATGTAGCTGTTCATAGGACTTCAAAATTAATATTTTCAGATTGGAAATAAAATAAAAGCGTCTTACGCTCTTTTCCATCCTGCTCTCAAAACGTATCAGGTTCTTATTTGGAAACTTGGGACGAAGGCGCCTCATTATCGTTCAAATATTTCTAATATGAAAAAATTATTTACGTTTTTTAGTTAATTTTATAAACAGCTAAATAAAAGATTGTCTTTTGAAATGTATTCTCTTATTGTGGTTATTTTTTATTTTTTAGCATTTATGATGTTAAGTAACGAGTTTTGCAGTTTCTACACAACTCTCATATGTCTTATTGAAATCCGAGCAGCACTTTCCAAGTCCAAGTTCCTAGTCAAGGATTAACGGACAGACAAACAGACAGAGAGAAAGAGCGACGGAATTGGGTGATATGATTTCTTGTAACATCCAGAAAATAAATCTCAATTTCGAAATTATTTGCGGTTACAATACTTCTTCGTAGGCATAGGCGTAAAAGGATTGTAGGGAATAGGAGCTACTGCTGAAATCTGCTCTACTTTTGTTAAGTCAATTTGTTTACGGACCCTTTTCCGCTGTAGCGCTTAAATGAAAATTCAGATCGCATCCGAGCAGATTATTCCTTTTTGAATTCCAGGAAATGAATACAATCAAAGGGAATGTAATTTCAAGAGTATCTCTGGTGTGCAAAATAAAAATTTAAAAACGCTTCTGCTTACGCACGGCTTACCAAGCAACTGGGGGCGATTTTACAGTCTCCAATTTATATTTATCACGTTACTTCCTGGAAACAGTTCCGGAAAAGTAGATCGCTCGAAAGTAATAGTGCAGACTTTAACAGAGGTCTCATTTCCATTGCAACAACGAAATACGTTGTTTTGCTTTTCTGAGGCTTCAATTTTGTTCCACAGGTCAATGGCGAGACAACTTTTGTGACGACAAAACGTTCGTATTTGAGGAACACTATGGTTTTCAGATGTTGCGGGGTGTGTACACTGTCCATCCGTCAGTCTACCTCTTGTTACCGCATAATCTAAGCAATAACCGCACCGAATTTAATGAAGCCTCCGATACACTAATTAAAATGTAGCAGTCTTCTAAATTTTCAGGAATAATTATAGAACACAACACATGGAATAAGTTTCCTGGAAGTCCTATTACCGAAATGCTTTGTGATATAGTACCTCAAAGCAGAAATGCTGATACAGGGTGTTCCGGGACTCACAAGATATAGCGAAATGGTATCTGGATATGAAAAAGTAATAAAGTCACTTTTTAAGGATTTATCTCACGCCAAATCTTTAATATCGCATAGTTCAGGCACTATTGAAATGATTTTGATGAACCGGGATTATTTTTTTAATTTCTTATTTTAAGCTAAACAAAAAACAATCAATGGTTATTATTAATTCAAAAAATAGATTGATTTTGCTTCTTTTGTTTTTTACAAAAAAATTATTTATCCAAATATTATATTCTAAAGATGTTTTGGAAACTCAAAATTCCATTGAAAAATTCAATGTTTTTCATTTATTTATTTATTTATTTATTTATTCAACTTACGGGCGAACCCATTATACATGTGTATTATAAATAGAAAAATGAACCGCAAATGTCGCATAAGTGGCGCTACATATGTGGTAACAGTAACATACAATAGTATATAAGACAATCAACTGAGATTAACTTAACCATCTGCGAAATTTAATACAGATGTTTAAATGAGGAAATGCAATAATCTAGTAATCATAAATTCAAATATTACAAAATCAAAAGACTAATCAAATGTAAACATAGACTTTGATAAATTTCTAACAATATAATTACTCGAATTATACAAATCAAGCCAACTACTGTATTCATTACATAGTTTAGTTAAGCTAAAAACAGCAGAATGATTTATCAGATCTGATTTAGGTGGCATAACATGAAAATAAACATTATTATGACTTAACATTCTTGGTGGCACATAAAATCTGAATTTTGACAATAAACTGAAATTATCAATAATGTTATTAACTAAATTATAAGCAAATAAAACGTCAATCCTGTTCCTAGCACTTTCAAGCGTTGGAATCATAATTTTGTTTGAAATATTTGTGTAGTTGTGATCGGTAAAATTCATTAGCATACTAGTTCTGTATGCAACATATCTTAAAAAGACATGATTGGCTCTTTCAAGAGAATCTATTTGATATTTAAGATAAGGATTCCAAACTAATTGGATATACAAACGAATAGTACAGAGTTCTGAAGGTGCTAATACTTTTAAAATCTCTTGTAAATCTCTTTAAAAAATTGATTTTTTTATTGCTGAATTTATAATGTGTTCAATATGATAATTAAACGATAATTTAGAATCAAAAATGATACTAAGATCTTTTATAGAGTCTAACTTTTCTAACCCAACGTTGTCAAAGTTATAATCAACATCTTGTAAGTTACATTTACCAAAAGTAATAAAATAACACTTTTTGATGTTAAAAGGTATCCCGTTTAATATACTCCAAATAAGTAACGAATTTATATCAATTTGTACTAAGTATCTATCATAAATAGATCTTATTTGTATTTTTTTAAGGTCATTGCCATGTAATTTATACTCTGAGTTTATTATTATTTCACAGAAAAAAGAATAATAAATGCTATGAATGAACTGACCTTCGGTATGACAATTTGCTTGTCTTGGGCTCCCCTTAAACTACACATTTTGTTAATTTTCGACATGAAACATAATAAATACAACTACAACATCGACAGTGCTTGTTAAATTTATCGCAGCATTATCAGAAAATGGATTAAAACCATCATTGTGCCTTTACAAACCATGAAAAGACCTATAGATGTCTTGTAGGGAGGTTGAGAAACATAACAGCAATGGATTCTCCGAAGACTTATTCTTGCTGTTTCTTCAATTGCCAAGACGGTCGATGAAAAAATTGAACTGGACAACAATATATAAAGACCATAGGCAGAAAAGGCTAACGGGCCCATCATTTTGTTGTTAAATACAAGTTTTCTCAAAGAATCGCTGTATCAGTTAATGAAAAATGATCAGTTGTGTGACCTCGATAACACAGCCTAACAGCCATTTTGCTGCCGGAGAAATAAAACCTGAATTGGAGTACCTTTGACACGTCTAGTTTTCGAGATATGAACGATTTAATATTTGAAAAAGTGTCAGATATGACATCCAACATCACTAAAATATCCACTAACAAAATCGCATAGCATTTCAGGGGTATTGTAATTGTAAGGCATTTTTTTTAATTGCTTGTCAGAGTTTATTAAATGGTGAATGAACTTACATCTTAAAGTATGAGGCGCACACTCTAAGATGTAATTTCATTCACCATTTAATACATGATACATACAAGCCAATTATTAGCAATTAAAATTCAAAAGTTTACAAAAACAATACCTCTCAAATACTCAGGCGTTTTGTTTATGGCTGTTTAAAGCATATTCAGGAACTTTGGCAACAAAAAAATTTCTATCAGTGCACAAAGTGCCAGCTGTTACCAGAATCGACTACTGCGAAAGCGAAAACAGCAAGATGTCGGTTGGATCTGTATCCCAGTTCGCATTGCCAGGCGGGCGACCTGGGTGGCTGCTAGATGCCGCCGATTCTGGAGCTATAGTTGATATGTTCTACTCGCTATTGAATAAACTAGTAATGTAGCCTTCGTTCGCCCGACCACAGACAGCCGACCAAAGGCCGCTGGTTTCAGGGCAATAAACGAAAGCTGAGGAACTATCCTCTATCCAAATCGTACTAAGACAGCACAAAGTGCCATCTGTTACCAGAATCGTCCACTGTGAAAGTTAAAGCAGCAAGCTACCTGTTGGAACTGTATCCCAATTCGCGTTGTCAGGCGGGTTATCATTGTAACCACTAGATGCCGCCGACTCTGCTATAGTAGATATAGATATACCTGAGACCAAGCTTATCTCTCATTCTGAGAAGCTGTGAGATAGCAGGAAAGAGCTGTCCGGGGTTGGTCATCTGAGGAGGGACGAACGAAAGCTATTACTGGTATGTTCAATGGCCGGTAGACCGTATCCAGTATAGCTCCAGAATCAGCGGCATTTAGCGACCAAAGTGGTGATTCAACTGACAATGCAAACCCGGATACAGTTCCAGCAAGTAGCTTCGTATTTCCATTTTTGCAGTGGTAGATTCAGGTAACAGATGCCACTTTGTGCTATCTCTATTATGCTGCGTACTTTGTTATCCTACCTATATTTCCGGAAACAATTTGGGGAAAGATATAACTACCCCTGAGCTCAGTTGGTAGATAATATGACCGCAGACGGTGATTCTTTGTACTTTGGCTTTTGACACAAATGGTTGAGGTTTGGGCGCCACCTAGTTAGAAAAACTAGGAAAAAGAAATAACAAGTAGTGCCTTTCGGCTTATCAAAACTTAAACTGACTGCCAAATGTTGGGTCTCTGGTGCTAGAGGAAATACAAATTCACAAGGCATACAAATATTTACAAAAAAAATTTTAAAAGAAGTTCTGGAAGACAAGCAAAATGAAATTATTACTATCCACCAACTAAATGGTTTCCAGCGAAAACTAAAAAAAATCACCATGGTAGACGCTTCGCTATTACAAGATGGTGGGATTGATCCCCACACAAGAGAAGGGATAGCTGCTATGGAACCTCTCGAAGGAAAGGCTACCCAAATTGTAGCTCCGAAGCAAATGTAACCAAGGGTAGGAGGTCCCAGATGTACATCAAAACCCGGAGGTAGAATCCCCGAACAATGAGGATTCACGGAACTGTGGACTGCTCCTCGTAGACGTAAGTGCTACTTATAGATCGTTTCGGAGTGTTAATGCAGTCAGTTCCCCTCAGCTCGATGGTTTAAGTGTAGCTGTAGCAACGGTTAAATCCCCAAGAGGGTGAAAAAAGGGCCCCGACAATAAAATTCACCAACAAAGTCTCCACAACCCGTCAAATCGCAGCACTGTGTGTGAAATTGCTTCACTACGCAAGTTGTGGCCGCTGAACTGCCACACAAGAGCACCAGAAATAGCACCACGTCACGTTCACTGAACGTCGTTCAGCTCTAGTATTTATGGTTGACGGAAATTAGAAAAATAATTATGAGTTTTAACCTCACAACGACAACTCTATAACGAAACAATTCCTGTTCCGTCGCCATCCCTGCGTTGACCATTTAAAGAGATCCTCCACCACACCACAGAACCATAAGAAAAAGAGAGCAAAAACGTTGTAATAATTTACATGATCAAGATATAGTTAATTGTCAGTCGACCATAAAAAGAAACTGTAACATCTTATTTCGATAGAACTTACACTACGGATAGATTATAGTTGCTCAGCTTCCGTTCATGATTCTACCTGACACCTAGCCTACACCATGCTGAGTAGTTGCCAAATACCACGAAATAGCTGTCCATGATTGACCGTGTTTGGTCGGACGAACAAAAGTTATATTACTAGTTAATTTATTATTAAAATTATCGTTTTTCATATCCCTTCTCAGGGTCAAAAGTGGCATATTTTTTTCGAATCTTAAATTGCTTATGTTTCGAAAACTAGCATCGCTACGACAAAAAAACATTTTTGAAATCAGCGTATCAGAAACATTTGAAATACGTGTTACTTCGTCGGCACAATTTTTTTTCATTTTGTTTGGATGTGTAAGGTAAGGTGTAAGAGCAATGTATGATTAGAAATTATCTTTCACTGTAATATGTTACTCAAGGGCATAACGTCCTGGATGAACCATTATAATCTACCACCCTGTATGAATAATAAGCGCGATAGCAGAGTGTCCAAGCCTCCAGGCCAAAATTAAATTTGCCATCGAGGCTACACGTTGAGCCAGCCTGCCTGGCTACGGGTATTTGGGCTGTCATAATATTTTTATAGCTCCACGCGGGAGATTCTGAGCCTCCGCATTATAGTTTCAAATTAGGTATTTAGACGTTTATATCATAATTTATACCAGGTAATCAAATATTTCTCCCATCCCCACTGTGCCACTTTTATCAGTGTTGCTGGTAATATGATCTCGTCATGAGCGTACATTCGGAGAAAAGGTACTCCATCACCTTTAAAAAATCTACACTATTCTTGAAGAGATTCGTTTGATTTCTGAACTACTTAATTAGCCTTTTTTATCCATTCGTAAAGTCTTAATCAAAATCCAGAACGTTTCAAAACATTATGGCCGACTTATAATACCCAGAGATTCAGCGCAGCAGAAAATATTGGCCAAGCCACCCTGAGCTCCGCAACAATGATACTACAACTCAAGAAGATAAACTCACACGCATGCAATCAGTCTATCTCTCTCGCATGCGTGTCAAAGTTCCCCACTGGTGTGTTAAATACGTACATGTAATTAAAAAAAAGGTTTATACATTTAACTATGATGTACATCATTCTTTTGTGTTGTTTCTGTGTATACATCCAAACGATTATCTTCTCATTCTTGGACACTCAATAGAAAGTAGAATGATATATCAAGAGCAAGTTTCCCAGGTTCCTTGCTAATCTGACCAGTTCAAAAACACGTGCCAACAAGCTTTTCTCGACTGATACTGTCGTAGTATTTAGGCTTTGCTTTTACGGCTGCCTGACCATAAAGGATAAAACGCAAAAATACTGGGGAATGCATCTTTAAAACTACATTTTATTATGCCGTGATATCAACAGGACTCTGGCATCTGTTAAAGGCGTAGCACATAAGAGATAAGAATCGCTAAGATAAGATGTCTTGCAGGAGCGTTTGAAGTTCATAATAAATTATTTAGGGCGCCAATGCCAGGATCTTATCTTCAGCAGCAAAAGATAATTTGAGAAAATTTATGAAAGAAACATGATAAAGCAAAACGGCCAGTAAAGCAGTTTATTCCTCTTTTTATAATACAAAATGTACGATATATTCCGACTTTATACCTTTAATGGTGGTTGAAAATGGGTGATAGCACGTACTTACAGCAGAACGAATCTCCTGGCTCTATAATACAGCCAATAGGATAGTATTGGACAGGTTATTGTCGTTCTATTAAGGGCTCATTTCAGCTTTGCTTTTACCTTAAATATTGCTGGATATGGGTTGCTACGGGCAAAGGGAAGCTCGTTTTTTCAAGGGTCAGTTGTTAATAAGTGTAAGCTTACGAAATATCTCAAACACATTTTTGCATGCGAGTTCAGCCCTGTAGCACACGAAAGCTTCCCAGAAGGTTCACAAGTCAGGTCGGTGTCACTCAGTACGACGGTCCTTAAGCCTGTTTACGTTATACATTCCATTCCTCTTCATGGGCGCTTGTTCCAAGGATAAACTTTATCAAAAGCGCAGGCGTTTTTTTTTTTTTTTTTGGTGAGGGGGGAATGCATTTACGCACCATACCATAGCCCGAGCTACGGCGTGTGTGGGACTCCAGGGTCTTGAGGAGATCACCTAATACCAACTAAACCCTAAACCTCCGCGTGGCCCGACTCATCAGCGTCTCGGTAGGCCATGTGTTGTGCGTGACCTGCGGTCTGCTACAACGTCTCCTCATGTGTTTCAGTCTCTGGGAACGCCGGGTTGGTTCCCTTTACCTCGCACATTCTATCGATGTCGTTAAGCGATCATCGATAGAGGGTCTGCTAGGTTCTCTTGAAACTCTTGTTTTCGAAAAATCAAGAGTTTCAAGTCCTCTTACCAATATGTTGTTCCTGGTCCTGGTCCTGAAGGGTCCTGGTCCTGGTGGGTCCTGGTCGTGGCGGGTCCTGGTCTTGGTTGGTCCTGGTCCCGGTGGGTTCTGGTCCCGGTGGTTCCTGGTCCTCTGCATCTACGCCGTGGGGGGGGGGAGCAACCGCGAGCTCTCCTAGTCTCCTAGTCAAGGTTCCAGTTAGCGGGTGCCAACTGGGACCTTGGTCTGGGGTACCTGGTTCTGCGGTTGCGAGGCCTCTCGTCCGGATCGTAGTCCATGAGGAATCGTAGCTGCTCGTTCGGGTGGTCCTGAGCTTTCTCGAAGGTCTTCTCCGCTTTTTTCCTCATGTACTCGTGGATGGTGTCCCAATGCAGATGTCTACGCAAGGTTGAGTTTCTTACGTAGGATGGTGCACTGGTGGCAATCCGGAGTAGCTTCATCTCTAGAGCAGCAAGTCGCTTGCGGTAGCTGGGGGCAGCGTACCCCCAGACCGCGGAGGCGTAAGCGAGCTGAGGTCTGGCGATGACCTTGATCAGCCGTAGCTTGGTCGCTAGCGGCATCCGGCTGTGTCTACCCAGTAATGGGTAGAGTTGAGCCATGGCTGCTCTGGTCTTTGCGATGACAGCTTCTATGTGGGCTTTCCAGGTGAGGGACTTGTCAAATACGATCCCCAGATATTTGACTTTGTCGCTCCACTGGATATCTTCGTCGAAGATGGATGCTTCGAGAGGTCTTGCAATCCTTCTTCGTTGAATGAAGATTGCCTGCGTCTTCTGGACGTTGATGCGGATTTTCCATTTCACGCACCAGTCCTGGATGTGGTCCAGTTCATCCTGTAGTCTCCTACGGATGATCTCGGGTCGTCTATGCTTGGCGGCATTGTGTCAGCTGTCTTCGGCACATCGTGAGTATAGATGTTGTAGAGCAGGGGGGCTAAGGCTGACCCCTGGGGCACGCCTGCTTCCAGCTGTCGTCTTGTTGAATGGCATATACCAATCTTCACCGTGAACCATCTTTGTGTTAGATAGCTCTGGATCAGTTGGCACATGTTCGCATCGATTCCGGCGGCTTCCATTTTGGCGATGAGTCCATCGTGCCAAACTCGATCGAAGGCTCGTTCCACGTCCAGCAGGACGAGACCGGTTGCCTCCTGGAGATTGAAGCCGCTGGTGATGTTTTCCGTCAGTCGTAGCGCTTGGAGTTCCGTGTTGTGGGCGGATCTGAACCCGAATTGCTCTGGGGGCAGAAGTTGCAGTTCTTCTGCATGTTTCCCTAGTCGAACGGCGATAGCCTTTTCGACTACTTTGCCCATCGAGGAAACCAGGCTGATGGGCCGGTAGTTCTGGGGCAACTTCCGGTCCTTGCCTGGCTTGGTGAGCATTATAACATGGGCTTCCCGCCACCGCCGCGGGAAGTGGTTAAGTCTCAGAGTGGCATTGGCGATGTTGGTGAGCGCAGCAATGCCTTTGGTGGGAAGGTTTTTCAGCATCCTATTGTTGATGCCGTCCCTTCCCGGCGCCTTTCTGACATTCAACCTGCGGATGATCAGACGGATTTCCTCTGGACTGGAGGGGTGATCCGTCTCCTGGCCAGGTGGTCGACTCCTCATGATTTCGGCTGCGACTTCCACGGCCTCCTCGTGGTTGTCGTCCTCGTCTTCATGGTAATTGAGTCTGCATTCGGATTCTAGCGAATCGGCGAATGCTTCGGCTTTTTCTTCACTGGAGTAGGCCAAGCCGCGTTGGCCGTGAAGAGTGGGGATCGTGGTGCGCTGACGACGGAATTTTCGCTGCATAGTCCAGGCCGTACCATCCTGGGTCTCTAGTTCTGCACAGGCTGCATTCCATCTGCTGTTTTGGAGTTCCGCGAGTGCGTTCTTCAGAGCTAGCGATGCTCTGTTTCGCGCAACTCTCGACTCCTCTGTCAACAGCTGGAGATGTTCTCGCTTGAGTCTTCTGTTCTCCCTGATCAGGTGCCTAATATGGTGCGGTACTGGACCATTTAGGTGTCTAGGAACTGCCGTAGTCTCGGAGCGGGTGCTGTCCTCGTGCGCTCGCAGGACAGCATTCTCCAGCTCCTCTACCGCGTTGTCCAGTTCCTCCGCTGATCGGATGGTTGGAATTTGAGTGATGTTCCTTTGGACGTTGGATTTGTACAGGTTCCAGTTCGTCCGTTTGGTGCTCAAGCTATCTCGAGTTCTAGACCCTGTGCCAAGTATTAGTAGAATCGGATTGTGGTCCGAAGATCCTTCCACCAGGGTCTCTATCTCGAACTCCTCTCTGATGTTGCGGAGGATGGCTATGTCCAGTACCGCAGGTCGCCCGAGGCCGAATGGAATGTAGGTTGGTTGCTCTTCGACGTTGTTGTTCCATGCCGGGGATTTGCAGTTTAGATCTCCGATGACTATGCATGCTCCTGGGCCTCTCAGGAGGTCAGCGATGTCATCTTCGTCTAGGGCCTCCCCTGGTGGCACATATAGGGAGGTGATCCTGTAGGGACGGTGGTTGTGATGGACCTGGACCGTGATTCCGTCCCCATTGATGTCTGCGGCATCGTCGAGGACATGACTCGTCAAGGTTTGTTTGACGAGTAATGCGACTCCTCCACCTCTGCCTCTTCTGTCGTAGCGGTACGTCTCGTACCGCGGGAACGTCAGACTATGGGCAACATCCAATTTCGTTTCTTGGATGGCCATCACCTCTGGTTGGTACTGGTCTAGAATCTCCTGGATTTCTGGTTTCCGTGCCCTGAATCCGTTGATGTTCCAGGAGATAATGCGTAGAGATTCTACGTTTTGCCCTGTAGTCATTTCGGGTCTAATGCTTGTCTTGCATCTTGGCCTCGAGTGCATCCAGGCGGGTTATGATGGCTTGCATCATTGCTAGCAGTCTGTCATCGCCGTGTTGCTTCTGCGCAGTAGTTCCAGTAGCAGTGGCGGCTGCTGGGGCAGAAGTGGACATAGGTTTCTTCGCTTTTTGAGCGTAAGAGGTCCTATTTGTGGTGGGGACTGCTTTGGGGGCAGAAGCAGCTTTCCTCGGGGCCTTACTACATCCCTTGTAGTTGGCGGGGTGGCCCTCCACAAAGGCAACACTTGGCGTTTCGTTGCCCTGTTGGCGGCGCTGGCAGACTGCAGCTGGTGCTGCTGTGGTCCTCTCCACACTTAACGCACCGTTCAGCGAGACGGCAGTTCCGCTGTGTGTGCCCGTACCGCTGGCAGCGGTAACATTGGCTGGGCTCGGAAGACTTTTTCTTCCTCTCGAAGCTGACCGTGAGCATGGCCAGCCTCTGGATCTCTGCAAGCTTTTCCGGCATCTTCGTCTTGACGAGGAAGAGCGGAAGTGGCTTCTTGGTGGTCCTTGAGCTCATCTGCTGAACCTCGGCGTCTGCGATGCCTTGGCTCACTAGATCCTCTTTGATGTCATGAATCTCGTAAGTCAGATTTATAAAGTAGCTTTGATCGTAAAGCGCTATTTATAAAGATGCTTCGAGCATAAATATATTCAGATTTATAGAGATGCTTTGATCATATATCCATATTTATAAAGAGGCTTTGATCATATATCCATATTTATAAAGAGGCTTTGATCATACAGGGTGACTTTGAAGTTGAGTCATTAATTTTCAGATAATGATTGTAGAAGGAAGATAAACCAAAATATGTGTAAAAATAAAAAAAAATGTTACCTTGTTTTATAAAGTATCCTCACGACAAGTATTTCAGTGCGGACCTGTATTTGATCGTGCGGTCTTGGAGCACCGACATGCCCTCCCCTGTGAGGTCTTAAGTCACCTGATTCACGAGCACTTTGTACTACGTTAACAAAGGCACGAGGGGTTGATTGCACTCGATTGGGAAACCGATCCGCATAAATCCGTGATACCGCGACAGCATTTTGTAAAGACTCCCCCCCCGTAAATAAGAATCATGTCCACAAGTTCAGCATTTTCGTAAACATGAGCCATTTTTATTTCGTTTGAGCCACGCAACAAACACCACTATTCACTCACGCGTTACCGACTGACACATTGACTGAATACCACTGAATAAAATTGTAGTAAAAACATCGTGATAAGCGTTTCACATCCGTTGTTGCCAAACACGAGCACATAATATTATTATTGAGACAGGGCGGTACTCAAACTTCTAAAGGGCTATAACTTTGTTACTTTAATTTTACCAGAAAAATGTTAAAGGAAAAAACATTTCTTTTGATCAGATCTACTCACTGTTAAAATAAATGACTCAACTTCGAAGTCACCCTGTATATCCATATTTATAAAGAGGCTTTGATCATATATCCACATTTATAAAGATGTTTTGAGCATATTTTCATATTTGTAAAGATACTTGGATCGTATATCCATATTTCTATTGATGGCTTACGGACTCAATAATTGCCGATAAGGATAGGGAAATTAACTGGCTCATACAGAGGTGACGCCTCCAGTTTCTGGGGATTGTTGTGGGAGTTTCCGAGCCCGATTTCTGGATTCAGGTGGTTATGTTAATTACTGCTTTGGCCTAACCGCTTAACGATCTTCTCTTGGTAATCGCTGGCGTCTGAATGTATCTCATGGCAGGATGTGCGTAGGGATTGTTATTCTAAACAATGACATCTTGCTCGGTTATCTCTGATAAAGAAGTAATGTCGGAGCCCTTGAATATTGATACAACGGCCGTTGGCCTACGTGATATCCTGGATCCTGGACTGCTTTTCGTAACAGTCGTTGAATTCAGCATATCTGTCTATACGGCATCAACATAGGTTGCTGTGCTTAAAACTATGTTGAACACATAGGCTGCTGTGTGCTTAAAATTGCCTAAGTGAAGGACTGTGTTTCGTTGAGGGATTGTGTGTCCCAGGGGGCTGTGTGCCCCCGCTCTTAGGGTCTGCGGACCAGTATATGATAAATCATGAATAAATAATGATTAATTGGTACCACTGCGGATAATTAACGTAATCCCAAGGTAGTGCATGTTGAATAGAGGAGGTACTCAAATTATTTTTCTATATATAGTTATCGGCCCCGACAATCCGATCATATCGTTGTCGTTCCATCATCAAGGAAGTGGCTTTAATATTACCCTGACATTATTGCCCATATCGAGTTGTTTACGTACTGCCATTGTAGTAAAAATGAAATGGTTCAGGGTGGTACTTCGAAACCTAAGATGTGATTTTCACGTTTATCATTATATTCTATAATTATCATTTCTCGTTCGTATACTACATAAGTGAAATGAAAATTCGTTTCCCTTTTTAACGAAAAATTCACAGAAAGTTTAAAACATGGACAATTATATTGTCACGAGTGGCCATCCTGTAAACCTTTACAAGCGCCAGCTCGCTAGCTTACGAACAAATATCCTAAACCACATCCGCTGATGAGTATGCACAATCAGCAGTGGTGTATCCTTAGCAACCAAAGTCGGGATACGGTGATTATAAAGACTAGTTGGGCTGACATGTGAGGTATTCTCTATTAACCACAATGCACCTCTCCAAACGATCCTTTCATCGTTCAAAACAGTTTTTACATCACTCATCCGAATGTGCTTTAGGCATTCTCGCGATTTTTTTCTCCTCCACACTGGGAAAACGCTTTCCTATCATGTCTGCGTCTGGGGAATAAAAAGAAATCCGGTGAGTAGGGGGAGTGGACAATCGCTGTCATGTTTTTGATTAAAAACTCGTTCAAGAAAGAACAGTGTGGGCCGTTATGATGGAAGAACCAATCACCTGTGTGTCAAGAATTTGCCCTTTTCTTCCGGATACTCTCCCTCAATCTCTCGGAACCTCATGTAAAACTTTTGCTTGAAAATTTGACCGAGGTGATCGAACTCCGCAATCACAATACCTGCAATACAAGAAACAAATGATGTTTGACTTCACTTGGCGAGCTCTTTTCGGTCGAGGAGAGCCAGCTGTCTCTCACTGGCTTGATTGCTGCTTCCTTTCGGGATCTTATCCATAGATCCACGATTCATCGCCAGTAATCAGTTCGGAAAATCCTTCAATTGATATTTCTCCATTTTTAAAACGTAAAAACCACTCATAGACTCAGGTTTTACTTAGGGCAGCATCCCCATAAGCCAGTCTTGAGCATTAAAATAATTTCCGTTTCCGCGGTCGAATTCCCTAACAGGAAACAACATTTCAGAGCACCGCGTTGCTCTCTCTGACAATCATATGTAACAAGTCACTATCTGAGAATTTCAAGGCCTACCTGTTTTTTTTTTTAAATAACTAAGGTTTCCAATGTCAATGTATGACACATATTATACATTTTTGGAATTGAAAACTATATTTATCTATGTAGAAATCCAATATGGCGTACATGAGAAAAAACAAAGTTAATGAGGACCAGAGACGAAAAGTCATATTGAAATTCTAATCATCCCATCTTGTAGAGGACTAAAAGTGGCAAAGATATTTGCAATTCATTTTGAAATCCCATTACAAATAAAAATAAAAGGGTTTTAGGAAACGTCGTTTTTTCTTTCACTCTCTTCGGAAGCACTTTGAATTTCAAAACTTTCTAAGCGGCATTTTGTTAGTTACCTGAATACGCAACGTTTCTCCCATTTAAGCAACTTGAATCTCTTATCGTTTCCGAGATCGCAGTGGTCAGGGTCGAATTTGAAACACCTGGTATAAGAACCGTTTCACTGATGTTTTGACGTTTATAATTGAACC
Source organism: Acanthoscelides obtectus (assembly GCA_963669975.1). Classification (NCBI taxonomy): domain Eukaryota; kingdom Metazoa; phylum Arthropoda; class Insecta; order Coleoptera; family Chrysomelidae; genus Acanthoscelides; species Acanthoscelides obtectus. The sequence goes on along the minus strand of CAVLJG010000008.1, from coordinate 59,025,333 downwards.
TTGCCTCATTTATTGCTATTCTATACATTGTCTACTCATAGTCTACATCGACACGTAGACAATCAATGTATACGCGAAGACGCCCATCACTGGTTATATCGACAATGTAGACAGTAGGAAGTAGAAGAGAATGCAATTTCCTCCCAGCTTTTCACGAGCTGTGTTCACGACCCAGCCATGTTAAAAGCATATTTATCAACACATCGCATAATGCGTGAATCCATTTAGGAAAAACAAACACAACATCCTGAAAGCAGCAGGAATTACATGAGGAAAAACGATAGAGGGATGAAGGGGGGCTTGCAGAGTAGACATATAGTACATCGGGTATGTAGTCAGTAACAAAAAGCAGACAATCAATCATTCAATTTGCCGTGCGCTGTTGTTTTGCGCTCTCTCTACTGCGCGCCCTTGCTTAGTGATGTGCGGTGTATTTTGTAAAATGTACCGCACGGGTATTATGTATCTTGATGAGTGACATTTTGTCGTTTTTTACATTTCGTAGGCTTTTTATGAAATACCGTAGGTTTTTCTATAAATTCTCAACTTAGCACAAGCTGAGGTACCCTTGTTCTGAACTCCTTTTGTAGCTGCTTAAACGTGAACTGCGATCATAGCGAGCAAACTATTTGCATACTACAAACTACCTAGTCTGCAATATGAGAATTCGACGCTTTTTTGGACGTGTTTTAGGTATTTAACATGGAACCCCTGCCGGTTAGGCCCAGAGATAGGGATATTTTGAATAACAATATTTTACAATAAATGCAACAGAAATTTTCTTGGTGATATCTTTAGAATATTGCTCCCTAGTACCCGTTTAAAAGTCATCAATAGCAAATTATATGGGTTTCTTACGTAATAACCCTGACGGTGATCAGTGTCGTTATTTTTATTTACATATATACGTTTTATTGTGCTTTGATGTTGGATTGTTGGTGATTGAAACCAGGTTTTGGATATTAAAACCACGTACTCTCAAGAGTAAAAATTCAAAATCAAAATTATAGGCTAGAAATCTGACAGGGCATATTTAATTTGTTTAGGTTGGCTAACATTGCTCTTTGAATGGAGGAAACAGGGTCGCCTTGCAACTGCAAGTGATTGGATGCAATTTTTTTCCAGACAAAACTATGCCGTCTTGCAGCGGCATGCGATGGTCTTGCAGACTGTAAAATGATTTTTAGAGTTGCGTGACATATAGCTTAACCTAGTCTACTAGGTACCACTTGAATGGACCGCTTTGCAAATTTTTAAAACCTTCAGGACCCCTATTCTTAAAAACGAGGGATTCACTAAGAGAAAGTGGGTGTGATTTCCTTGCCTCTTGGGCGGTTTATATTCCTGAAAACCGATGTAAAAGTGGCTCCCAGAGTCATTCTAAGAAGAGCATGTCTGGGATTGTGTGTATAACTAACGCAGCTATTACTTTGATAAATGTCAACAGATGACAGACATTGTGATCATTCTACAGAGAGCATTCCATTGTACTGTGCTGAAGCAGGACAGGTTATTCTGAACAGAATCAGTCGATAGCGAATGCGATATTTAGCAACTGAATCATACTTTACTCGGCCCAATTCTTAGCAGCTGAGTACAACTCAACGCAACCTTTAATTGAGTCAATTCGAGAACTTTATCCTTGTGCTCCTGGTGATTGACTCAAACATGTTGGAGTAGGTTTATTACAGAATGAACCTATGTTAAACTGGTCGCACGGAACTTTACACTAATTATAAATTCCGTAAACTAATATGAACTGTACCACATACAACACATCTCTACATACATTCTGCGGCTAGATACCAAAAGTAACATATTTATGGCGGCAAAACAGAAAGCTCAGCCACCGCGCTGTTTTCGAAGGATGTTTTGTGGGAGATGTGAACGAGGGGTGGGAAATGGATGAGAGAGAGAGAGGTGTGGTATCGAGGGGGCTTACATCAAGATTTTATCAAGTCTATCAATATTGAATATACATATTATGTGTGCCAAGTGCCGGCGAACAATGTGATGTTACCATAAAACACATTATCAGTTGTCAAGTTGATGTATGGTGTTGATCCTGGCAGGAAGAGGATATAACAGGACTAAAATGGGATATGGGTATGTTTCCGGTCTTTCCAAGATTTGTGTAAATATTATGAAAACGAATTGAATAAAAATCAGTAGAGTTAACGAAAAATTGTGCTGAAATAGGAATATAGCTTCCGTTGACCCGATCACAGGCGACCAACCATGAACCGTTGTTTTTGTGCTACTTGGCAACTCCTCAACATGGTATAGGCTTGGACTCGGTGGAGAACGAGCGAAAGCTAAGCAACTGTACTACTCGTATATGCCGAATATAACGTTTATCGAAATAAGACAGTACGAAGTGCCATCTATGACCAGAATTGACCACTGTGAAGTGAAAGCAGCAAGCTGTCTGTTAAAACTGTATACTAGTTCATTGTCAGGCCGGTCACCTTATACTCTGGATAGAGTAGAGTTGCCCAGCTTTCGTTCGTTTTCCTCCGAAACCAAGCCTAGACCAAGCTGAGGACTTGCCAAATAGCACGAAATGCATGGTTTGCCGTCTGTAGTCGGACAAACAAAAGCTATACTTGTATTAACCGTTTGTTCAATGGCGCCTAGACCGTATCTACTATACCTAGCATTAGGTAGGCATTGGTAGACAAATTAGTCAAAAGTCACTAAAAATACACAAATCTGCCGACAAATAATGCATTGGCTCCTTCTAACCTATTCAAAGTCTTTGGTTCCAACAGACAACTGTTTTCACTTTCGCAGCGGTCGATTCTGGTGATAGATGTCATTTTTTTATGTAGGGTTGTATATAATATGATTCGAGATATGTCTCATTCTATGCCTATTTGTTTTAGCGCTTGTGCTTTGTGTGCTTGTATAGGTTGATATCCCTTTTTTCTATACAGAGTGTTTCACAACTTATCCGACAAATTTTAACCACATATGCACTGTTACGAAAGAAGTTGATTTCTCAAAAAAAATGTAATAAAAGTCCTAAAGAAATCGCGATTATAAAATAATACAGTTTAACAGTTCACTTACGTATAAAAGCTGTTCAAAATTGTTTCCATTGACTGCAGTTGGGCCTCATGTAATATGCGCCACGCTATTGCATGTGACACTTCTGGGACCTGTTCGGTTAACTGCCTTGTGCTTATTCCCGGATTTTCTACCACAATATCCAAAATTTCGTCTTCGGCATTTAAAACGCGTTATAAGCGAACCCGACCCCCATCCACTCCACGTCTGGGGCGCAAATCTCCACTAGCACGTGTACGTAAGACAATTGAACTATTTGTTCCGTGATGTGGTATGTGCCTATTCGGAAATCGGTGTGCATACAAACGAGAAGCCGCTCGCGAATTTTGCTCTGCTTCTCCGTACGCTAAAGCAAGGTCCACTAACTCCTCATTAGTGTATACATATGCCATTTTCATTAATTAATAACTAAACACATAACTCGCAAAATACTATCTTATTTAACTTCACAGAAGTCGACAGTTCGTCATTCAGATCACCCACGATTCAGATTAAACCTTATTTAAGGATCCCCCAAACCGACGCGAATATTTCGCAGCGACTGTGATTAATTCGCGACGACATTGTCGCCCAGGGACTCTTCTCGTAGAAGCAAATGGACAAGAACAGACCTGTGCGTCAATTTCGCTCACAGCGCAGCGTCTAAATTTTAATTCGCTGCTTGCATGATTTTTTTCGCTGTCGCAATGGCAAACACTGAAAAACTTCTGGAAATAATTAAACAATTTCCAATTCTCTATGACTTGAACAACGAGGACTACAAAAATGTTCGAAAAAAAGACAAAATCTGGGATGAGACAGGAGTGGAATTGAATGACACCGGTAAGTTACTCTTTACTGAGAAATTATTATAATACGTTTATTATTTATGAATGTCTTAGTTAAGCTGAACTTGACCAACAATATTAGGAGTTGAAGTAGTGAACAAATTTTTCTCGTGTAGAAAATGCCAGATTCGTTACACGTCTTGGATCATTTTCGATGTTGGTAAAGGCTTGTGATGGATCTGGATCTTCGTCTAGAAGGTGTATATACTGTTCGTCACATTGCGTACAGCGTAAAAAATTATGCAGAACGCATGTAGTTTTTACTATTAAAATTGTAGTATCTGTTTTCGTTTCCATGGGCCTATAAACAATTCTCCACTTTTGACTTAGAATCCCAAAAGCATTTTCCACTACTCTCCGCGCCCTGCACAGCCCAGTATTGTATTTTTCTTTTCTAGCGTCTGCCTTCGACTGTCTATATGCAAACGGTCTCATTAGGTAGAGTTTAAGGGCAAATCCTTCATCTCCAATCAAAACATGAGGGCATGGTTTCCTCTGTCCAGGTAGAGGCTTATCTTCTGGAATGTGCATCAACCCAACTTCAAATCGTTGTCCCATGGTAGAAGCCTACTCCGTTCTTCCTCCGCCAAAGCAAGATATAGAATTGCTGCTTCTTCTTCATCTGAAGAGTACATGTTTTAATTTGATTTTCAAAGCTACACTCTCACACCGTTTACTGCCAATCCACTGCGATCCTTTCGCTTCGATATGAAAGTCCCTAAGATGTTCGCAGCGAATTTCGCGAGAATTATATCGCCACGAATATCGCAGCGGATTAATCGCGTTGGTTTGGGGGATCCTTTACACGTTCTTAAATCAGTATGAAAAAACGAAAAATTCCTGGTATTTTGTTTCCGTTAGTTGTTTTTGCTACAATAAATTATTAACGCGTGTTCTAATAGCACGACGATGAACGCAAAATACAGATATTCATTTTTCAATTTATTATTGAAACTCAGGTTTATAACTTAATTTCTGTAGGACTTTTAATAGATTTTTTTTTTTGAGAAATCAACTTCTTTCTAACAGTGCATATCTGGTTAACATTTGTTGGATAAGTTGTGAAACAACCTGTATAAAAGGTTGTAATTTTGTTTTTTCAGCAGATCTAACTTCGCCTTAGTCAAAACCATTTCAGAATAATAGATGTTGGCATATATATTTTCTTATACCGGAGCAGGCAGAAGCCAGGGTACCGCGGCTGCTAGGAGGAGCTTAAAGAAACTTTGTTAATTCGATCTCTGAACTGCCTAAGGTTAGCAGAACTGCTCAGGTAGGTTCTTTAACAATCTCGATAACCTATGAAAAAAAGGAGCGGTCGTATCAGCCAGTTCTGGAAGTACGAAGCCAATCTTTACCATGGCATCCTACTGATTCATACCTATAATACTACCTCGCCGCTTTGATCCACAATATTCGAAAGCAGCTGTTTGTTTTCGCGCTTCACTTCCTCGATCACGGTCTGCTTTGCTTGCTGCTCCACTTTTTTCAGCGTTAGGTGAAGGCTTGATCAGTTCCTACACCTACCCCTACCATGTTTGCACCCCACGATATAACTAGCGCGTCCTAGTTGACGCCAATGTACGCGGTGCGGTGTCTACGCCTAATTGACAAGTTTAATAACATAATGCAGCAGCGTCACATACGCTGCTGAATGGCTGAAGCTGATGCAGGCACAGCCCCAGCTTCACTTTTGGAACGCGCAACGCGACATGTCGAGCTACACACAGCCGAACACCCGTCATACTCTTCGCTGATAGGTTTGGGTGTTTGCGCGGAAACGTATACCGTTCTCTGAACAATATTATGTCACTGGTAAATAATGCGGCTTTGATATATAGTACACGTGAATGTAATGAACCTATTATGTGACGTCACAAATTATAAATGCTTACAGAGTGGCACTCCATAATGATAGATATAGATCATTGATTCCCAAAGTAGTCTATATCGACCCCTAGGGGTCTACGACAACCTGCAAGGGGTCTACGTCAGCGAAAAAAAATTTGGGGGTCCATGAAATGAATATGGGGGTCCACGATAGTGGATCTCAACACATACACTGATAGTACCTATTTACTTACATCATACTATCTTATAATATCAAAACATATACATTATTTATAAAAATACCTATGAAGTAAAAAATTTATTATATATGTTTATAAAATTGTGTAAGTTGTAGGATGTTGGTATTCGCTTTGTGGTCGCAATACATTTTGAACTTGTAAAAACCTGAGAGTCGCAGATTCAGAGCTTCGCTACCTTGCACTGACTTGTTCAATTCGTCACTCTATAAATACGAATGTGGGACAAATACGTTTAATTGTTGCAAGAAGATGTTCGAATTATGGAATGTTTTCGGAAATATCAAAAAATATTTTTAATATACAGCTGCTGGATTTTCTGTCTTATTTAAATAATTTAATTTTGCCCACAGATGACTGATGCCATGTCCGAATCTAAAAAGAAATGTAGACAGTACAGTGTTGATTATTTGAAATTTGGCTTCATTCCATCATTGCCGGACAAACAATCGCCTATGTGCCTTTTATGCAACAAAGTTTTGGGCAATGACGCTATGAAACCATCTAAACTGCAAGATCATCTGAGAAGATGCCACCCTGATAAAACAGAGAAAGATTTGAAATACTTTCAAACACTCAAAGATAAATTTCAGAAGAGACCTACACTGGACAGAATGTTCGCTTCGACATCACAAAGAAAGGATGATGGTTTGCGTGCGTCTTACAATATCTCGTTACTTATAGCAAAATCCGGAAAACCGCATACTATCGGAGAGAAGTTAATTTTGCCAGCCGTTGAAGAGGTTTTAAAAACTGTTTTACACAAACCTGCATCTGATATCATGAAAAGAATTCCCTTAAGCAACAATACTGTTGAAAGACGTATTGATGAAATGAAATTGAAAGCTTCTTATGTAATTATTTGCAAACGACCCATTTCTCTATACAACTGGACGGGTCAACTTTACCTGATAATGCAGCATTATTATTGGCATATGTTCGTTTTATTATGAACCAAGAAATCTACGAAGTACTGCTCTTCGCAAGAACTTTGATAACCGACGCTAAAGGTGAATCAATATTTCATGTTTTGAAGGATTACTTCATTGAAAAAGCATTTCCTTTATCAAATATAATATCAGTAGCTACAGATGGAGCACCTGCCATGGTTGGACGTTATCGTGGATTTATAAGCTATTTAAAACAAAATGTGTCAGGGGTGTTAGCAATACATTACCTCATTCATCGACAACATTTAGTTGCTAAAAATTTGAGTGTTAGATTGCATGAATCACTTCATTTAGTCATTGATGCAGTAAACCGAATCCGAAGCAACGCGTTGAATATGCGGTTATTTGCGCAGTTGTTTGAAGAAAATGACGAACACTTTCATCAATTACTCCTTCACACTGAAGTGCGCTGGCTGTCGAAAGGCTTATGTTTGACAAGATTTTTTGCACTTTTTGAGACTATTTTAGAATTTCTGGATACTAAAGATAAAATTTTAAAAGAAAATTTAATGAAGAGGAAAGCAGACATCGCCTATTTAACAGATTTGTTTACAAAATTTAATATGGTTAATTTGCAATTACAAGGCGACAGTTTAAATTTGATTAAAACAAAGTCCATCTTATCAGCGTTTCTTGCCAGAGTTAAACTAATGAAGCAAAATATTGGACGGGACGAATTTTCTCAGTTCCCCAATTTGTCACAGACAAGCTGCCAGGAAGACGACGTTTCAACTTACGTTCAACATTTAAATGCCGTCTATTCAGATTTTCAATCTAGGTTTGAGGATATTTTGACTATGGTAATACCACCGTGGATAATTAATCCATATGGTGACATAGAAGAAACGAATGCCATAATACAAGAGGAACTGACTGAACTAAATACAAACGAAGAACTTAAGGTTCAGTTTAAAAACGGATATCAGCAATTCTGGCTGCAAAACAACATACCCGTTACTTATCCCGTATTATGAAATACAGCGAGGAAATTTTTAATTTCCTTTCCATCGTCATACCTAGTGGAAAGGGGGTTCAGCGCTGTTAAAAATCTCCTAACGAAAAAAAGAAACAGACTGGACATCATTAGCCGAGGAGATTTAAGATTAACCCTTACAAAATTGACGCCAAATGTTGATAATTTATTATTAAAGGTTCATCCTTCTCACTAAAAAGATTGACTTATTGCTTATGTTATTTTATTTATAGTTTATTTTATGTTTATTGGTGTCTGACCAATAAATGCCCGCATTGGGAATAAGTGCCCGCATTGATTTTTTTAAAGAACCCCCCTTTATAGAAAATATTTTTTTTTAATTATTCTGAAAGTTCAAGGATAGGTACACACTAAAATTCGTTAATTTTTTGCCTATTTTTAGATAACTTGAGCGTATAAGAAGCGGAATTTAATCAAACTAACAGTGAAATTATTGTAGAACATACGTTTATGTTATAATTAATAAACGAACTCGCTTATTGGTCAGACACCTGTTTATTTAATGTTACGTATATTTTACATAACAGATACAAGATTTTATTTTGAGTAGTTTTAATTTAAATTCAATTAATAAATGTATAAATTAACATGTGTTTTTACTTTAAGTTTTTAACACTAAACTTCACTACAGTTAGAAATTTACAGCAAATCAATATCAGGTAAGTAGGGGGTCTACCCAACACGGAAAAACATGGCAAGGGGTCTACGATACAAAATAGTTTGGGGAACTCTGATATAGATGCTTCGAAGCAAGAATGAGTCAACTAGACAGACTCTGTATTTTAAGGTACTGTTTTCACATGAAGCGACCCGACGACAACTCAACCTCAACCGGCACGGGTATTATGTAAAAAACCTATAAAAAGTCAAAAGATCCTATAAAGTGTCATCTTGCTGACAAGGTAGTTTTTAGGGTGCAAACAGTCATTCCACGTTTGCTCACTAGGATCGTGGTGAGCGTCCTTCTATGGAGGAATGGCTCAACTACGCGCATTGTTGGTTGGATATGTTGTCTGAAGCCGAGTAGTCTGTACTTCTCATATCTGAGAAGAAAGTTGGTTGAATAGTAAGATCGCATATGATTGTGTGTTGGTCTGCAAGTGTATAATGCTCCCAATGAAGTATATCTATTAGCTGTGCCCGACTGGTTATTTATATGTTATCCGTCCTACAGACAGGTTATGTTTAAAGTTATAAATCATTATTTTTTTCGTTGTTTTGTGTTTTCAAAAACTTTGAGGAGAATTACGGGAAGTCACGACCGCGCCCGCGTTGTGTGTAATTACTGTTAGCATGTACGAGTATATGACTTGTAAATCGACAGTGTAAGGCGATTATGATTATTTCTAATCTCTCTCATTTTTGATATTCAGCAAATTTGTATATATAATTTCCAGAATGGATAAGAAGAAGTGGATGCGCAACTAATTTCTAGCTTTCAATCTCAAGTAAGTGTATTTGAGACAAGAATCCAATAGAATTATCATCAACACATATTTTATCAGCACTTAAATCTTCTCTATGCACCTATGTATTGCCGGTTGCATATATCTATAGTATACAACTTACAGCTTAGACCTCCAGTAATGCCATCTCTGAAGCAGATTTTTACGTCACATCAGAAATAAAAATTGATAACTGAAGCATCATGATGTTTAGGCAACACATACAACTAGAAAACGAGTTCACAACGCGTCCATCAGCTAGCGCTAAGTAAACGTCTTGTAGAAAAACCTACATAATGTCACAAAAAACCTAAATAATTTCAAAAAAAATCTACATAATGTCACTTTTCGGAATACGTAATACCCTTGCGGATCTCACCGAAAGCAACTGGTAACTTCTTTTTGGGGTTGCAAAAAAATCACTAAATGCTTACTAGTATCTAAAAATGCGGCATATAGACTATGTTACTTCCCACGATACTGGTGAAGAAGTATTGTAAATTCGAAAATGAGATAATTAATTTTTTCAGATGTTGTATGACATCATAAAAACCATGTCACGGATTTCTGGTTATCTGTCTGTCTGATTGTCTGTCTGTCTATCTGTTTGTCTGTCTATCCACTTATACTATAACCGCCTATAACTTGAGAAAATTTTCATGAAACTTTTACACAGTGTTACTTACTATGCTGTTACTTGGCGGAGAAAAACATAAGAAAGTAAAAATCACTCAGATTTCATTTTTTGACGTTTCAGTGGATCCCGATCATTTTTGGAGAAATTTTTAGAGGTAAAGAATTTGGGAATGGGAGGCTGTAGGGGGTGGTTAGGACATATCTAAATTTTTTAATGTTAGTGTATTTACGCGCTCCCAACCTTGGTAATTATATGCACCTATTAGACATCTTTCACACATCATATATTTCTCGATACATTAGCCCTTGAAACCGGTCGCATCTGCTCCTGCTCTCGGCGGCGTAATTACTGCCGCGCCACTGCATAGTGTTCCCTATGCTGTGAGCGCGCTTTCACGACTTACTGGTTTAGGTATCGGGAAGAGGCGATGAACTACCGGTAGGGCAGGGAAAGAATTTCTATGGATCACTTGTATGGACCTGTTTGACTGACTTTATTATTAGTGGATCTAGTGTGTGCCAAACACAATCCTTTATGAATTGATACCGGCGTTGCCTACCTATTTTTGATGCTATATGAGATGTACATCACGAAAAACTATATCACGCATTTCCGTCGGTCTGTCTGGCAGTTGATTGGTCTATCCGCTAATATTTGGCCCGTCTATAACTTGAAAAGTATAGCTTGGATGTTGATGAAATATTTACACAAAAATACTAGTTACTTTGCCAAAAAGCTTTGTAGTCTTTGAAAATCGTATCGTCGACGGCGGAGATAGAGGCAAACCATGAAAAAATGTAAATCGCTCAAAGTTCGTTTTAGGGTATTTTGCGGTAGGAAATTCACAATAGCTCGATTAGTGCGTCGCCTTTATGCTGAATAGCGGTAACCATGGGGTAGCACTGTACGTCTCTCAGCCGCTTTTACTTGGCTGTCAGATTTGATAGTTTGTTGATTGAACGTTGCGAACTGTCAAAGCTATTATAGGGCTTCATTATAAAAGCACTTCATCGCTTGACTGCTCTAGTTTGTTCGAATGGTCTCTTTTGTACCTAAATGTCGGCGAACTACACTCTTCTACGCGTTCCGCCTGTCATTTTCTATCTACCTATATACAAATAGAAACCCTAGGATTATATAAAATCAAGATACGTCTTCACCGTTCGACTTCTCATCTGTCTTATCAGCTTAGTTAAAATCATTGTCTGTCCACTCATTTGACAGCCTTTAGCTGTAAGCCTTATTATCAATTCCAATCGTCTCTGTCCGCTTACCCACAACATTGGAGCAAATTATTCAGAAAACGCTATCGAAACAATACAGGCGGCCACCGTACCCGCATATTCAGCTTCTTTTATGTATGGGAAATCCAGAGGGAAACCGTAGCATAAGCTTCTAGTTTAAAAACAAAGTTTCTGTTTTTCACACTTGAGTACAAATTTTCTCTATTTCACCGTTAGAGACAAATTTTGCACTCCACGTTAGTCTTACTTCGCGATTCAGTGGATATTTAATGATGCAAACATAGGATATTAAATTCAACTAAATTTAAATCCGCTGATGAAGTCAATTGCGAACATATACAATAGAGAAATTAAACGGATCAAGCCAGTCAAACAGGCTCATACAATTAATTCATAGGCATTATTTTCCTGGCCCACCGGTAGTTACTGTCAAGGTTGGGGACGTTGTCCTTTTCCACATCTGCATGGCAGCGCCCACCGCTGTCAGACCGGAATGCTAGGCTGTGAGCTTAAATTGCAGGAGTACGCGGATAAGAGACATTTTTTATCATTCTAGGTCTTATAACTGCATATAATTACCAAAGTTGTGAGCCTATGAAAATACTAACATAAAAAAAATGAGTTATACCCTTTTCCACCCCCTACAACCCATAACCCCCATTTTTTAAATGGTCAGGAGCCTCTGAAACGTCATCCCCAAATTTCGTTGCTCATTTTTTTCTACTTTTAATTCTTGGTCATTTGGAAAGGCCTATGTTTGGGAAATTTATCATTTTCTTCTCCATGTTTCTCATCACATTACGTCTTAGGAAAAAAAATCCTAAAGGGGTAAATATTTCGAAAATTTGACACACTTAGGAGCGTAACTAACCTTAAAGTTTATGAACTGCGTCAATTTGAGGATTATTACGTAGTATACTAACATTTCCGAATGTACGCCTTTTCACTATAATAAGAGATTACCACGGGTGTACCTTAAATATGCACTTACATTACAGCGTATAGACTAAAAACAGAGATATCCTTCAATTTGATGCCAATTCTGAAGCCCTAGCTTCGCCATGGCCCCTGAAATAGCATGTGTTCATAGCCCTATGTCCTGTCTGCGCAGACGTCAAACGGAGGTAAGTTATTGGTCAAGATGATCGGTAGTTCCTTGTTTGTAGTCCGTGATACTCTCCGTTCAAAACGATGAGCTTCTCAAACAATCTTTGAGGCATTAACCGGTATCTATGGATGATAGCCAACAATGTTCGTCGTACAATACGTAAAATATCTCGCGTTCCAATCCCGTTGTGAAGATTTGAGCACAGAGAGGCCCTTTGCCTCGAGCTGTATTCTCATTCCCAATTTCCCGAACGAAACTTCCCAAGCACTGTTATTGTAGACGCAGCAGACGAGGTATATACGAGTAGGTATGTGTAATGCCTCCGCTCCAAACTTTACGGCTAATGGGCTAGGTTTGTGTACACTGGAACTTTGAAGACATATACTGTGGTGAGGTGAAGACGTGTCATTCTGCGATGTTGATAGCTGCTTGAAGACTTTCTGGAAGATTAAGGTTGAAAAAATTGAATTTCAAACCGACCATTCTCCTTTGATACTAAACTAAATCGTGTAATCTTCGGCGTAGGGCAATAAAAGCTACTTACATAGGTGTCCTGAGAAATCGTGGTCAATTAAATAGTTGTTCTGGCAAATTTTCATTACCCGTAATAAAATTCTTAATTACTCTAAGTAGCTAAATTATGCGGTATAATTAAACCGAATGTTCTGGAATCACTTTAATTGACGTTGAAACTAATATTCTATCAAATAATTTGCTATAAAGTAGCAAACCATGTACCTGTTTTATTAAACTGTTTAATTAGTTTAGGTAATTTCAGTTCATGTAGAAACGGAACGTTTGAAACAATTAAACATCTTAACAAAAACAGTTGAACTGGACTCGGTTCTTCATTCGGGAATGATCGGGAGTGTAGTACAGACGCAGTGCCGGTGACGCGCTTTGAGCTCCTCAGTTTCATTTGTGATTCTCGCAAGGAGCTTCATATTCGAAGGTGGCCAAAAAACCAAAAAGCTTTATTCAAAAGAATATAGAACAAACAAAACAAAATTAATGGTAACTGCTTGAAAATGATTACCTACACGTTTATTTCTTTCGTCGCAGGTTGATATATGGTAAATATTTTTCCTGCACGAAAAGTTTTCAATTGGGTATAAACTACGGCCTGTCAGTGTTTTTGCGTGTTTCTGATAGCTCAAGGGATTATACTGCGTTAAGGCTACAGGTTGCCGGTACTAACTACAAACCATCAAATTTGTGACATTCATCTTTTTTCCCCTGTACCCTTCAATTATTTCTCGCGACGACTGTAGCAACGTAACAGTAACACGAGATTGACGCAGATGAACTGGGAAATATACAGGGTGTCCGCAAAGTTAGAGTTTTTCTTTACACGACGTGTAGTAGATCTTGAGAAAATAAGCGGATTATTTTAGTAGCATATACACCAATGTCTTAAGAGGACCGAGATATTGGGCTTCGCAAACTCTGTCAAACCTGAACCAAACCGAAGCCGGTACTGTCCTATCTCTCGATCACGTCCACAGCACCAGCGCCAGCGTACAGTTATACGACGTACGACTACGATGTAAATACGGATTTTACGACAGAGCCGTACTTGGAATTTCAATTCAATTGAACAGCCAGTACTTTTTCACTCATTTCTTTACTTGTTTGCTTACGTTTCATCACAAATTAGCTTCGTTATATCAAGCGTAGTTGTGTCTCAAAATAGGTGCGTAAAATTACCTCGTACTAACCCTTCTACAATATCCAGTCCCCAAATTTAAACCCCCATAAATTTTTATCTGAAAATGATCAGGAACCTTCAAAACGTAAAAGTTTGATCGATTTCTATTTTGTTCATTTTTCGTGATGAACATGTATGGTATCCAAAAAACTTTACCTCATTTTCGCAGTTTTTCGCGATTACAATAAAAGGAATATTAAATTTCTTTAGGGAATGTCTTATATACATCCACTCATTTTCCGCATCAGTCAATTGGCGCTGATACCGAAAATAATAGAAATTAACTGGCTCTCTTCCTGGGCTGAGAAAGAACCGCCGCACGGCTTAGTTGGACGGATTAAAGTTCAATTAGAAGTGAGATTCGTTGAATCGTCGGGAATTAACTGGTGAGAATATCGGAAAAGGGAAGGAGGAGCTGTTTAAAGGGTAGATAAAATAAACGCCAGCGAATACAAAATTTGAATTAACATCTCCGAACATTTTCTGATCATATTTTTTTCATACCCAAGTAACCGCTAAGGCAGAAGCCTAAATACTATCACGGGTATTATGTAAAAAACCTATAAAACGTGAAAAAAATGTCATCTTGCAGACTAGGTAGTTCTTAGGGTGCAAACAGTCATTCCATGTTTGCTCACTAGGATCGTTGTGAGCATCTATCTATGGAGGAATAACTCAGCTACACGTCTAGACGCATTGTTGGTTGCATATGTTTTGTGAAGTCTAGTAGTCTATAGTTTTCATCTCTGAGAAGAAAGTAGGTTGAATAGCAAAATCAAATCTGGAAGATTGTGTGTATTGGTCTGCATGTGTATAAAATCAGTGATATTTGCTGTGTGAGAAAATCATCACTGAATATGCTTCCAATGAAGCTATCTAGATGTGCCCGACAGATTATTTATATGTTGTCATTTCTGAAGTCAGGTTATGTTCAAAGTTTTACATTACGATTTTTACTTTTTTTGTGTAGAGGAGAGCCAGATCGCCGACGGCCCGCCGGTGCGAAAGGGTCCCGAGACCGTCTCTTAGAGAAGAGTCATCGATCAGTTGGACAGCCTTCTTCTGAAGAGCATTGAGCATGGATAATGTAGTCGAGACAGCACCACCACAAACATGTGAGCAGTACTCGAGGCTAGATCTTATCTGGGGCATGTACAGTGATGAGGTTATGTGAAGAAAAGTAGGTACTCCTTAGCACCCCAGCAGAGATGGGCTTGTCACCCTAAATTCCTACATGTAGAACGCTGCTATCAGCAAAGCTGTGGACTGGATTGATTGTACAGGAAAGGAGATCGTTGATATCTAAGAGGAACAATTTCGAAGCCAATACCGATCTCTGGGGGAAGAGAATGACCATTCAATTGTCATGGATATCTAGCGACCAAAGAGGGAGTCAGCTACCCATCTGCAAAGCTTCACTGGGAGGACATAGTATGGAAGTTTGCATAAGAGGGTAGCATGCTACAACTGATCGAACGCTTTCGTGATATCAACAGCAACGACATGATATCCCATATGAGTGGATGAGTTAACTCCACAGTTGCGTGACCTAGGCTAGGAGGTCCCCCTGAATCGCTGGTTGCGGCTCCCGGCTTATCCACCACATTATAACAGAAAGCAGAACTATAAATAAGCCTGAAGTGGTAACGATCGATATATCCTCTCTTTTTTGGGATATGTTGTACATGAGCAAATTTCCATCTTACGGTCTTACCGAAATACCGACTACCATTCCGCTTCGCCATGACGAAATGAGGGCTCATTACCAGCTAAGCCAGTCCTTAGGTAATGTCCAACACTTCAACAGTACTACCTGCTGCATCGGTCTTGTTTGAGACTAACCACAGCTTATTATGGGTATTGAAATCACCAAGGAGAGCTACCTCTGAATTTGGGTGATCAATGTGCAGGAAGAAGATTTTGAGACCGAGGTATTCAAGTATGTCATCCCAGTTATGGTCCAGGGAAGAGCGATAGAGGCAACAAATGAATTTGGAGGATGGTCTGGAGTTGAGCCGAAGCTATAGGATGCCCTTCCGGCCTGATTCAGAAGAACGTGTCTGGAGCAGGAATACTGTTGCATACCATAGCCACAACTCCGCCGACTCATCTCAGATTGGAGAGCATCTCGTACTTTGGAAAGCTAAGATGGTTAGTCGGAGCAGAATCGGAGATTCATCATGGATGTTGCTCCCTCGAATCCACCCTCCATCCGGACATTCCGGAAGGGAAGTGGGTTTATGTCTGGAATTTTGGGTACTCGAGGATCCATTATCATTTGTTTTTGAGAAGGGCAGGGGAAAAACAAGAAAACCGACTGCATAGCTTAGCAATGGAACCATGTGGATATTTTTAAGGTACCTTGAAGCTTGCGGGTGGTTCCGCTAAAAACTATTGTTTTTAATTTTGAATGCACACGCATATGTGAATTATTATTTAAAATTCAAATGGTTTTGGATAGAAAGAACTATTTATAGACCATTGCTTTTCCAATATTCTGTGAATCAATCAGAATATAATAATAATAATATTTTTTATTTGAATGTATATATATAAAAAATAAAGCGTTCTTGTCATAGTCACCATTTTACCGCAAGAAAGCATATCAATTAGTAAAATCTATATATTATCTTTTCGTCAAACTTTTCGCGAGGTACGAAATATTTACGGCTGAAATAATCGTCCAACGGAGCGAACAATTCAACGAATTATCGCCAAATTCGAGCAAGACGGTTCGGTTGCAGATCGAGCAGTTTCTGTAAAGGCCCAGCCACACGACAGCGGCTTACTTGTACGGTCCAGTTTGCGCGATAAAGACGGAACAGCACAGGGTGGCCACACGATGTAAGTTAGTTTGCACAAACCTTATTGTAGTTAAAATCATCGGAGAGATCGGTACTGGTCAACTATTGGTGTCTAATGATGAATTTTTTGTTTTGAGTGCATTTTTATGAAGAAGAAGAAGAAGAAAAGGAAATATAGATTAACGTAGAGCAAAAAGTGGCTTACATTCACATGTCAGTCAATTTAATTAACGAACTAAATTGTTTAGAAAAAGTACGCAAGTCCCTTTTACCAGCACGCCGTCTACATGTACAAGCTTAACTGCATAAACAGGTTTGCCCAAGTAAAACTTTCAGCAGTGCGACTTTCACACAAGCCGCACTTTTTGGTTTGGGCGAGCTACCGTTTTACCGTCCACACGCTACAAACCCGTTTGCACAAGCAAGACTGTGGTGATACTTATAGGTGTAGCCGGAGTTTAAGTCGCAGAAACGCGTGGTCAAGCGAGAATATTGTTACTGTTGCCTTAGTCTTTTTCATTTGGGGCTGCGCTAAGGTGCTGGTTTATGGCAACAAACTAACAACAATTCACAAACTGGAGAACACCATTCAAACCATTTGTGAGATCCAGCCCGACTTACGCGGCAGAGTTTTACAAAATTGTACCTCTCCGATTGAGTCCTGTAAACAAAGCCGCTTAGGCCATTTGAATGATGTAATTCTTATAACGTAATGGTATTGAATGTTCTTCAATACGCAGTTAAAGTTTCCATCATATATGTCGCACACAACTCGTTTCATTCAATTTTAAATTTCAGACACGCTTAATCAAAAACCCTTTATAAAAAGGATAACATTCCAAATTGAAACATTCTTTTCGAAACCAACTTTCTCTTTAGCTGTAGTTCCTTTGCCAAAGTGGTACCTTGGTATCAAAGTGTCATCAAAACCCCAACAATTAGTACTTTTTGAACTTAGACCATAGTTTCACTAACTGTGACCATACTAAAATAACGCTGAAAAACATGACAGTATGTAAAAGAATGAACACAAGGGTGACAAGATTCATATTAAAATTATTAGGTACATATTCCTTAAATTTTAGATTTTAATACCTGCCAACTAACTGACTTTTATAGAAAGATTAATAATGCACATGCGAATATTACTTATTTGTTACACCATTCAACATTCTTGTTAATTATCCATTGTGCTCACTATATTTGGTCTAAATGTTTCTCCAGATCTCTCTACAAAATAAAAGCTCCGGGAACAGGGTACGACGTCTAAAAAGAATTGCGCGCAGATGGCTGAGAAAAGAAAGAAAGGAAACAAAAAATGCCGAGGTTCGTGGCTCGTACTTTTCGTGTACTACAAATGAAACTCATAGAAAATTAATGAATCGGAAGTTATACTCATTGTTCCATGGGACGCTTTTAATCTACATTTATTTCTTTCTGCCTTCTTTATGGGAGGAAAGCCATTTCAGGGTACATTTATTTTATGGATACCTACACGTAACAGGAGGTATACTTGGCGTTTCACAATATCATGGGCCAGGCATCAACATTTCACCTTACCTGCACACCAAGAGGTGATCACCTCTACTATTGAAGCACATAACCATACCCCATAAAATAAATCATGTACAGGTTCGAATGCTAGCTTTTGATTTGACAACAAAGTTTCGAGGTTTTATCAAGTTCTGCAATACAAGTAGTAAATTTAGTGCCACGAGATTCTTTGGAGGAAGCTCAGCATGTCAAAAAGTGTGGATATCAAATTAATAAAAATACGTTCAAATCTTTTGAAAAATATGGACATCAAATTAATTAAAATACTTTCAAATCTTTGTACTGGATACAATGAGAATGATGTAACAGCAAAAATTTCCATATTATGCTCAACTAAGTATTTTTTTCGCCACGAATCTGTTCGGATCAAGAGTACCATTAAGAAAAATAGTGTAAAATTTATGCAACGTGACCCACTATCTCCAATATCAGGTATTCTGTCATTGTTGCTGTTTGGTGGAGACAGTGTTTCATATTTTATATTATGTAGATCAATCCTTACAATTTAGTTTGTTTAACTACACGGTGGATGTCTATTTTGGAGATTTTCTCTGTTTGATGTCCCTAATTTGTTAAATAAATATTGTTCACCTTCCAAAATCAGGAACTAAACAGAATTGTTCAGATGCTGTACCCGTTATTAAATATGAACTTTCGTTTCCTTGCCTTATTTAATGAATCCCAGTTAGTAACTGAGCGATTTCATCACATCGAACACCCAGTCAGAAAAGCTACTTGAATGTCCGTTCCAGAGAAGAGAATGTACGCCGTTACGCAGTGTGTCACTTTGGTATGCAATGGTAGGCAAATTAACCAAAAATATACCTATGCTTCAAAATTATACAATTTTGGTGATAAACAATGCAATAGGCTAGGCTTCTTTTAAGCTATTCGAATTTGTTCGCCTGATTAGCTACAATTGCCATCGATTCCATCATCAGAGATCTATTGAAATAAGACAGCACAAAGTGCCATTTATTACCAGAATCGACCCCTTCGAAAGTGAAAACAGCATGCTGTAATCTCAAATCGCCGTGTCATCGACCACGAACACGAATAGATGTTAATGGTGTTATCTTTGCTTTTCCACTTGAAATTGGTTCGTTATGCGGGCGCTGTGTCCTTCTCTGATGCCGCCACTGTCTTGGTTCACTGAAGCAATAGATATACATCTCTTAGGGCTATGAGTAAATAGGCTTTACAACGATCGCAAATATGGATCAGTTAAGTCTACACGACTAACACCAAATATTGTATTACTACACTAGTTTTTAGCTGTTCATTCTTTTAAAACCCTTCTGCCCCTAGTTCGTCTACGCCACAGTTTGGCGAGGACGTCGGGTAGCCGCACGTTACCATGAATAATCAATACTTTCAAACTACGCGCTAAAAGGGGATAGTGATTTTTTGCCTTTGACGGTTATTGGCGCGTGTGGAGCGACGTTGCCGCTCGTACACATTACGACATCAGTGGTATTTGTTTTCAGTGTATATGTTTTAACAACAATATATCAAATTGGAATTTCAATACTACAAGAGTGAGAAAGCGATTTGTATATCGAGAATTACTGAGTTGTTGAATCAAAAGTCAATATACCTGAATGAAATTACAATATTCAACTTCTTCTTCTCTACCTAGATAAAATTTAATTTTTAATAGCTTAAGTAGAATGCCAATATTTATTCAAAATCGTCGCTTTTCCGCTCGTGGGTTCAAAGAAAACGTATTTAAAATTTGTACTGGCTGTTCCAACGAGCATGTACAAGCATATAAGTGACTAGAGCACTATCCATAAGAGAGTAACCTTTTTGGAATATATATATATATATACAGGGTGACTTTGAAGTTGAGTCATTAATTTTCAGATAATAATTGTAGAAGGAAGATAAACCAAAATATGTGTGTAAAAATAAAAAAAAATAAAAAAAAATTTTTACCTTGTTTTATAAAGTATCCTCCCGACAAGTATTTCAGTGCGGACCTGTATTTGATCGTGAGGTCCCCTGTGAGGTCTTAAGTCACCTGATTCACAAGCCCGTTGTACTACATTAACAAAGGCACGAGGGGTTGGTTGCACTCGATTGGGAAACCGATCCGCATAAACATGTGCCATTTTTTATTTCGTTTGAGCCACGCAACACATACCACTATTCACTGACACTAACTGTATATAAATGAATGAGATACCTGTAAAAACATCGTTCCAAATTCTTTCGCTTTTTTGTTTCCGATGCGATGAACCGATACGGCGGATTATATCCATTGTCGCCAAACACGACCACATAATATTGTTATTGAGACAGGGCGGTACTCAAACTTCCAAAGGGCTATAACTTTGTTACTTTAATTTTACCAGGAAAATGGTAAAGGAAAAAAACATTTCTTTTGATCAGATCTACTCACTGTTAAAATAAATGACTCAACTTCGAAGTCACCCTGTATATATATATATATATATATATATTGCGAAAAGCTAGAACGGCTACATATCCAAATTGAACCAACATCTTCACAAAATTAGAATACATTTTCTCACTCACATTTTTAATATAAACTCACATAACCCATCTTTTCAAGGTTGTATCAATATCACACATTCTTACACTCATATGAACAACACACTTTTTTCCAAAACAAGTTAATTCAGCATTTTAGTAATTTTGGGTGGAGGTTTACCGAGCGTCCCTCGTTTACTTCATACCCAAAGCTGGACAGGGAGGTTTACAGTTCCACGGTCCGTCGCGTCAATCACTTGTCATCTGTCGACGCTTTATCTTTCCGTGCCGTCCCCCTCTCCACGTGTAGCGGAAGTAGAAGGTTAGAGACTGCATTCCGATTGTTTCAACAAAATGTCGTCTCACGTGTAATATTTTTAACTTGTTCGGGTGGATTGATATTTTTAACATTTAACGAAGGTATCTGTCGCTTTTCAACAAGCCCAATGTCCCCATCATTTTGTTTTTATACTGATTATAAGTTAGATCTTCTCTACGTTCGTTTTGAAACACCTTGTGGCTGCAACCTCACCGACGAGTAAGTTGTCTGACAATTTAAATCTGTCCTGTTTTCTTTGCTAGCATCACAATTTATTGTGTTTTCAGAATCCTGATGAAGGCTCCATAGAGAATGCCGAAAGCTTGATTTTATCGTCAATAGAGTCAACTTAAGCCTAAAAGATTTGCCAATTTCCCAATTAACAATTAATTGTACTTTTTACCCAACTGGTCGTTGGCTTTGGCAATGACTACTGCTCATATATATATATATATATATATACAGTAAATAGCGAAATAGTAAAGCCAAATTCTCATAGATGACGCTCCGGTATCTCATTTTATCCCGGATATTTTTATAGACCCCCGAATATAGCATTAGGTTGGCATCTTCAGGTGTCTACCTGTAAGTAGTCTTACTTTAATCAGTGGTATCAATTTTCATTAACAGCAGGCTACGCAACCGACAAACATTGCGACGGAATATGGTTATATGGGTGACGTTCGCAGACTGTAAGCTACTGTGCTGTTGTGTATATTTTTGGTTATTGCTTTTGGGTCGTACTCATTTTTTCTGTAGTTTTTCCAACTTCTAAGCCTGTATGAAAAGATATGTTCACTATTATCTATTAGGTCTCCAGAAAAGGAAACTCTCCCGTACATTTGGCAACGCCGTCGTAACCAGACGTGGGGTGGCAGCAATGTCGCTTGGAGCACGTGGAACAGTGGAAGGAGATGCAGAATCGAAGCGGCTGTGACTGTGATACGAGATTGTGAGTTTGGTTGGTTTGTTTTGTGAGAGTGCCAAGACTTACATGCTAGGAACTGTTTTTAAGTTTTTTTACGCATAAATACGGGCTCCATGTAAGTATTTGTCATAACTATGCACTTTAAGATACTCTGCTACTCCATCAGAAGCGGCACAACTCGGTTTTTCGTTGTATTTTCAAGTGTTTTCATAATACGGAATTTACCAATGTTTATGTCCTTTTTACTACAATTTTATATGTTTTAACATACATTTCGAATATATTCAGAGTAATTAACAATGGTGATTAATACAGTGGTTGTTTTCGGAATCCTTTGGCTTGATTGCGTCTCTATTTTTAGAGCGGACTGCATCAAGTAACCTATAGGAGCCGCGGCATTTTTTTTGTTTTGCATACCAATTAAGAGTGCATAGCGTGCTTTATTTGCGCTTTTCCCACAAGTTCATTATCCTCGATATACGCACAAGTCGTATATATATTTTTTACTTACAAAAAACGTCTGATGTTACATTTGTGTTTGTAGTTCAAAGAGAGTCTATCTACTGTTGGACCAGCGAAAGATTGCAAGCCGAAAGAATGCGGACAAAAAATTGCGAAGTTGTCAGATGTTCTACATAAAATGCGGTCCATACATATTAACATATTTAAGATATAGAATTGTTCCGCTGAATTTGGCAATGTAGCTGGAAAACCCAGGCCGCAGGTAAACATCCGGTCGCTGATTGGTCCAAAACTCTTATCTTATCTGAAACTAGAATAACGTGCCGATGGCACGGTCATTTATAAACCTACTCCCATAGGCGTAGGCAGTTGGCAAATACTTTGAAAATATAATTTACTGTTTAGTGGTGATAATGGAATTCAAGCATGGGAAAGTTATTCACAGCCAGGCAAGGGAAATAATAGCAAACGTGATACGTGCTTGCGATGCAGAAGCGGCTAACAATACTTTCGTTTATCCACTGGTAGCTAGAAATGCAAGGGCGGCATATTATACGGGTGTTAGTGAACGAACTATAAGTAAAATTAGAAAAGAAGATAAAGACAGGCAAAATGCAACCTCCACACAGCCTTTAGCTTCTCCCGGAAAAAAGAGATCACGCCCTTCTGTGATCCAAAAAATTGATGGAGTCGATTTTTCCATTATTCGGAGAATGATAGAAAAATTTTACTGTGATTTTAAAGTGGTACCTACTTGTAGTAAACTTCTAATCAAACTGAAGGAAGAAATGGAATTTCCATTTGGTAAAGAATCGTTGAGGCTGCTTTTAAAAGCAAAAGGATTTTACTGGCGTAAATGCCACAACAAAAGGAAATTACTAATGGAAAGACCCAGTATTTTACATTGGCGATACAAGTATCTTAGGTCTATTAAAAAGTTCCGGGAAGAAGGAAGGCATATTATTTATTTGGACGAAACTTGGGTTGATAATGACCTCACTTTCAAGAAATGCTGGCAAAGCGAAGAAATTATGGGTGTCCTGAGCAATATAAGTTCTACAGGTAATAAAGTTTCTTTCACCTCGATTTTGCTTATTATACATTTTTCTCAATTTTGGAATATTCTTAATAAGTGCTCATTTAATTTGTCTAATTGAATACATAATCCCTTGCAAGTATTTTTTTCTCAAAAATATGTTTTTTATACATAGTGATTCAAAAAGGTGTTGGCAAACTTAAAATAACACTAAAATGAGGCTATTTATTCATTTCCAGGACGACTTATAATTGTTCATGCGGGTTCGCAAGATGGTTTTGTTCCTGGAGCCTGTCTCATTTTCAAGGCTGGCTGTGCCACTGGTGATTATCACGGTCAAATGAACCAAGAAAATTTCACGAAGTGGCTTACTGAAAAACTATTTCCTAACATTCCTCCTAATAGTATTATAATAATGGATAATGCACCTTACCATTCAGCTTTGGAAGACAAGCCTCCAACTAGATCTTCTCTAAAAAGAGACATCATCACGTGGTTGAGCAAAAAAGGTATAGAGCATGATCCTAATGCTAAAAAAATGGAGCTTTATGAAATAGCTTGTCTACATAGGCCACCATCTGATGAGAAAAATTATAAGATAGATAATTTAATAAGAAGTTTCGGACACACCCCACTTCGAACGCCACCCTATATGTGTCAGTTTAATCCCATAGAGATGATTTGGGCACAAGTAAAATTTTTCATTAGAAGCCATAATACAAGCGGCGAATTTACTATAAAAAAACTAGATGAAATTTCTAATAAGGCCATCGCTTCAGTAAGTGCCAGTGACTGGCAAAAGGTTATTGGACATGTTATAAAAATTGAAGATGAATATTGGGAAAAAGACAGTCTCATTCAAGAAATACAGGAAGAAATAATAATCAACATAGGAGGTGAAAGTGATAGCAATGACAGTTCCTCAGACAGTGATCATGACTCTAATCAGGATTGAAACTATACTAGATTGGCTACCTTTTAGAATTTTTAGATATTCATTTATTATACTATTGGTTTGTGGCTTTTAGTATCTCAGTAGAAAGTCTAATTCTATGTGTTGTTTATGGGTTATTTCATCAAGAAATTACTTTTTGTTTTCCTATATTTTTCTATTCAGTCAGATATTTTTGACTTGTTGTATTCTATTTTAGAAGAATGCATAATTTGTTTTGCTGTTCAATCATAATGCGTACATAGGAATATTACTTGTTGCCTAAAAAATATATTTATTTTGTTCTCAATATTCAGTGTTTGTGTATATTTATTTCTTATAATGTATGTTTGGTATCACGTCATTATGAATCGCAAAAAAATATTAATACTACCAGTTGTAATAAAATATAAATTCAATTAATAATTCAAGTCTCTCCGATCTCCGCCTATGACTCCATATAAAATCGTCTAATGGTAAGGTTTTTTCATCGCATTTCCCCCTTTCGTCCCTAGCAATCTTTGGCTGGTCGATCAATACCTACTTAGAAAATTTCATTTTCTCAATAATTGCGCCCAAGCCTAAGATGGAGAAGAAAGTTTTTCAACTGTCTTTTTACTATGATCTTTACTACATGATAATAGGCCTTGGTTCTAATTTCCAAGTATTCTTGTAAATAATATATTGATTCAATATTTTTTAAGCATTGTATCTACTTTATACTTTTATCTTGGCACTGTTCACTGTTTGGGAACTACATTTCTTTGTTGTTGTTTTGTATGCAAATTTTGTAAATATAACCTCGATCTTACAGAATACTCATGAGCATGGTCTAGGCTTGGTCTTGGGTAACACAATGAAGGAAAGCTGAGCAAGTATCCTTTATCGAGGATATATGGTCTATTGAAATAAGTCAGCACAAAGTGCCATCTATTACAAGAATCAACTACTGGGAGATTGTTACCAGCCAGCTGTCTGTTGAAGTTGTGTTTCAAATATACCAGTTTTTTATTATTATGAGAATTACACAGCTGGAGCATTGTAGAGGGTATAAATGGCAACACCAACTTGCTGCTAAGTACCCATGATATGGAGTTTGGATCTACAGTTTAGTTTTCCATATCTTGCTTGAATGACAAATTCTGTTCACTCTGCTATGCTATATAGGTGGAATTTACATGGCTAGATCCCATATGCATTCACCAATTACTGTATTAACAAACCTGAAATCTCTAATAAATGCATTTAAGAGTAGGTACACACTTTATTACTGGAAAAAAAGTATAGGCAATTCTTTTTAATATTCATACTTTCTGGTTACTTGCATAGATTTCTTGTAACAGCTTCTAGTAGCTTCCAGATAATAGGGCTTACATGGAAAACAGTTAAATCATTCAGATTGCCAGAAGAAGCTGACTAGCCCCAAGAAAAATACTTGTGATTTTTTCAGGCTTGATATATTTTTCAGGGTTGATAAAAATCATAATTTTTTTTGTTTCTGATAATCTTTTTGATTAGTAAAAAATCAATTTTTTATAAGAATTTGTGGTAATATTTTTTTTTATTTTATCTTTCTATAAATTGTAACCATCTCCTGGAACACCCTGTGTATTAATCAAAAGGTTTTGTATAACAGTTTTTCTTTTTGTTCCAGATTGGACCCTATCAAGTACCAGCACCATCAACACTTCTTCCCCTTCTTTATCTGTCTCTCGCCCTGCCTATCCCAGCAGTTTTCCATTTTTTCAAGCTCCACCACTGAATGGACAGTACAATGGACCAAAAATCTTTTAACGATGACTCCAATGTCACAATCACTATTAGACTGATTATGCAAGGAAAGGTAGGTACCCTTTCTGCATGTTGATTTCATTTGAGTATGCATTAAAAACATAAAATTCATCCTTGTCAAAACCATGAAGGAAACTTCAAAACTTGTTAATGGTTGCCTAGACTCTGACAAGCCATAGTTTTCTGCTCTGGCATTTCAGTAATGAAGTGTTGTTTGCAGTGCCACTATATGTGTAGGAAAATATCCTGAACAGTACCATTGTGTGGGAGCAAAATTAGTATATTCTGATTACCTGTCAGTTCTTTTACAATTTGTTTGAATGTTGCGCCTGTAGAACTTGGAGTAATGGTCCAAAATGGGAATCATTTCAATATTATGATGCTATACTTGATCATGCACCTAGTGTAAAACATTTTGCCCAGTGGAACACAAAATGACAGACAAAAATGGACTAGTGTCCACCAGAACACTAATAAAAAAAGTGGGTAAACAGTGGAAAAATGCATACCAGTGGAAAACACTATTAAGTGTGATGGAAATCCCAACTTTTATATTGCGCTATTTGGTTCAGTAGATATAGTGAAGGCAGACAAAATGACCTTTAATACCTTTTATCTATGAGTGGGCAGTAAAGTGTACTTAATGAATTGGTTAATTACCAATTTTAATTCTACAGGCATATTTTTGTATGGCTACCATTCTTTGAAATGACCTGCTTATAGTAGTTAAGATAACTAGGACCAGGCTGTTTAGTGTAGTTTATAAACAATAAGAGTTATGGGTGAATATACAGTATTTGGGATTTAAATGTTCTGCCAAAAAAATAAAGCGACTCTGTACATTGTAAAAAATGATGCTTTATTTGGAATATATGATGAAATTAAGGTAACTGTCAAGACTTAGGCACGATATTCTTGAAAATTAACAAAATATATATTGCTCCATTCCCGGCTTTCATTACAAACATCAAAAAATCTCTGTAACTGTAATAACAATATATGAACTCTTTGTATTGCTAGATACACATAATTTTCATGAAAAGAGACACGAAAATATTTGTATGAAGGCATAAAAACATGTTTTTAGCAGTTCCTGAAAATTAAGTCACCCTAACCTTGCGCAATTCATATTGCATATTTTCGTGTAAATACGACAATTTTGCAATTTGACCTTCATCAATGGGTAGCAAGTTAAGATAGTTTGAAGCTAGCGCGACTTGGTCTACTGAAACCAGGAACGCGTCAGTTGCTCACCTAGTGTCGGCATAAGCCCTTTTTCAGTTTTTTCAGTATTTAACCTGTTGAGTATATCTTTGTGAATTTCAGTGGTGCATTACTGCAACTTTGTGAAAAACAATGGTTCTTGAAAACTCATCAATCACAGACAATAATATAACAGTTTCTTTTTTTTAGAGGTCATGTACGTTTTTGTCATTACCTTACGTCACTTCTATGGAAGTTTTCATGTCAGTTGTTTGGTATTCTCTTCTTTTTCTTCCTTCTGCTTTTTGTCTTTTTTTACAGTAGAAAATATTAAAAACAATGAAAACAACGGCTCCGACCCGCGATCACAAAAAATTTTAGATTCCAAACACCAATTACCTTGAAGCTGTGTGAGCTGTCCTATATTATTCTCTTATATTAAGACAGATTGAAATACTTGATTTTTTAATAAAGAACTATCGAATGTAATTAGCTAATTGTATTTGTATCATGTTTAAAGTATCTTCTTCATAGTTCAGATGTCATGACCTGGCCACACATTTTGCCCTGGTACCTATAAACCTGCCTAAATCAAGCTATTACCGGACCCTGTCAAATATGTATCAGTTATCCTAGTTTTTTGGCATAATGGATATGCATAAACAAAAACAAAATAAGTTATTCTTCTTGACCAAATATCCCCTATATTCATGCTAATAATGAGAATCAGAAGCCTGTCAAGTGGGTCGGCCAGACCAAAAACGTGATGCCACCATGGAGGAGAGCTCAGACGAGCAGAGTCCTCAGGATAGTCTGCATTCTGGTCGACTATTATTTATGTACTAATCTAACTAATGTTTCACTTGACATGGATATTTTAACACCACTAAAACTTCGCATCGATTCCTAGTCTAACAGACTTGTTTTTTTGTGTAGTGTTGGTAAGTCTTCTGCATTTGCTAGACACTGCCTACAGTATATTTGTTTCAGAATCAAACTATAATTATTTAATTGGCACCAAACAAAAGGAAGGATCTTTGCAACGCATTCTATTTTCGAGTATGTCGTACAACATATATATTGCTCCAATAAGCTGTGCTATAAATTGAAATGACTTTAAGGAATCGGATATCATATACAGGGAGTTTGCTGATCAACAAAAAATATGCTATATTCCTTCGCTACCTCCATGAAAAAGGCATCGCCGTGAAGTCTGTAATACAATTAAACGCTTCGTCCAACCAAATTACCACAATCGGTGATATATCTCTTGCCATCGTAAAAATCTAATGTGCCTGTTTCGACTGCACACAAAAATCTGACCCTGTATGTGCTTGTAGATTTTATGAAAGTTCATGATTTCAGTACCGTAATCGGTACTTCGTTACTGGAAATCATTCATGGTTCGCCCTTTCTTTTTTTTTTTGTTATAATTACCAATTTCTGATACGAAACTATTGCAGCATGCAATAGGCTATTTGGCTCATATCTAATTTCCTAGAATAAATGAGTATTTCTTACAGTATTTGCCTTAGGAAAACGAAATATACCGATTTATATAAGCGCGAGGTGGATATATATATATATATATATGTCCATTTAAAAAAAAATATTTTTAATATGAAACGGTGAAAATACTATCGGCCATGATGTGGCGTCATACAAATTGTAAACAAAGAAACGTCATCTATGTGTCACTCGTGGACTAACGTTCTCTTCTTTAAATATCTCTAAAAAAGTCCTAATCAACGTAAAAAGTTATCGTTTTCTCGTTTTATTGAAAAAACAATCGTGGACGATTGAATCATAAAAGCAGAAAGCATAAATTTGTCGAAAATTGACATATTTATGGTTGGTAATTTTTTTGAATTCTGCTTTACTGGGCTGATGGAACATCTAGAGCTAGACTATTAAGTAAGTAAAGTGGATCTGATATAATGATGGGCAAAAGGAAGAATAAGTAATACACTTAAATAATGCTCCTTTTCAGAAGTCATTCAAAACTAAGCTCATTCGTCATAACCTTTGGATAACTTTACCTAATATTATATTTCTCCTTACACATCAGCAAGGGAATCGTACGGTGATGATGCCGTAGGTTACGTCCAATTTAAATGAAACGATAAAATCAGCACAGTAAAATGTAAAATAGGGAGTTATTGAAGGTCCAGTAAAGTCAGGCGCAATGAATTCCTGGTCGTATTTGACATCTGGGCAGGCGCAGTAGAACAAAAATAAGACTTGAAATTAATAAAGTTAGTGCCTGCCACTATTACGGGGCGCTTAAAATCGTGGCTCAGCCAAGACTTTTCTTCTTTTTTGTGCGAATAACCTTAATTTTTATAGTTATTTTTGCAGATAAAAGAAATTATACACGGAGAGTAGTGTCCTTTCTCATTTTCTCGCTATTACTTTGTACTGTTCGCTGATTGTAAGTTTAATTTGTAAAAATCATGGCTCTTTACTCGCAAAATTCATACCAAAAAGACTGACATTTTGCAAAACACGAAGTACAAAAACAATAGCAAAACTTTATAACTAACAAGATTATTTGAATTAAATCAGTCTTGGGACACACGGAAATGCACCCAGTACCAATAACTCTAATTCTGACACAATTTTAAGATCAATCTCTCCTTGTCATTATTAGTGTAAGGTCGGTATTAATAGTGAATGGCAGTATTTCAATAACCCCCTAATATGCAGGGTGTCCCAGAAATAACACGCCAGAGTATCACGGGAGGTAGATTGGCTTTAGCTCAATCAGATAAAATCAACATGACCTTAGTAAAAGTTGCCTAGTTTTCGAGATATTGCCACTAAGTTTTTTCAAAAAAATCACTACTTTTTGCTCCTTTTCGCCTGTTATGGCTATAAAGAACCTTTAACTTATGATTTTTTTCCTAGGCTGCCATCAGTAGTATTAATTTCATTGAAAACTAGCACGGTATGCTAAAAGTTCCTCGTGGTGACACAATTCTACCGACCGAACAGCGAATGTGAGAGCGAGATAGTCACTGGCATGTTTAGGTCGTTCCATTCCTTAGTGATTTGGAAACGAAAGACGGCTGCACTTATTTTTTATTTCTAGTATTTCGCAAGTATTATGACTTCGATGACAAAACTTGAAATTATTCAATTTTTAGTAGAAAGAACCTACAAATGTTATACTATTTTTAAAAGATCATTAAATAGGCTAGTTCTTAAGAGCATTTGCCGATTCAGTCTGTTACATTTTTTTTCACAGTAATTAGTCAAACTTTAGTAAAGATTTTCACATTGAAACAAAATGTAATAATTATTTTTTTTTTAGCATACGGTGCTCGTTTTCAATGAAATAAATACTCCCTTGTCTCATCCCACTATTAATGGTTGATCAGGAAAAAAATCATAAGTTAGTAGTTCTTTATAGCCATGACAGTAAAAAAGGAGCAAAAAGTACAGATTTTTTGAAAGAACTTGAAAGTTTTTTCTATACCGAAGCAGCCGCGCAGGCAGAAGCCTAAATGCCGAGACACCGCGGCTGGACATTTTGTTAATCCGATTTTTGAACTGCTTAAGATTAGTAGAACTGGGAAAAGCTTCCTCTTGTAGATTATTCCACAATTTCGACACCCTCGGGCGGAGCGGTCGTATCGGCCAGTTCTGGATGTACGAAGTTTAACATGGTTAGGATGTGAGGCCAAAGTCAGGCGGGTCTGTCTGGAAGGCACATAGCGCGACGGCATTATGGAAGAGAGCTCTGACGCCAACGACCCGAGACTATCTGTTAGAGAAAAGTCATCAATCAGTCCTCTGGACAGCATCGAGCATAAATACTCGAAGCTAGGCCTTATCTGGGCCTTGTATAGAGTGAGGTCTTGCGGAGAAAAGTACTTCTTAGCCCTAAAGAAATAGCCTATTTTTTCCCAGCAGCTGGCGCTATTGACGGGATCAGGTTCTCGGTGATCTGGACTCCGACCAGCCGAAATGAATGACTCTTTGGCAGAACTCGGCCATCCATCGAAACTGGATGTGCGCTAGGACGCTTTTTGTTCGTCAAGGTGCAGTACTATGTTTTGGAAGCATTAAACTGTACAAGATTGTTGCGTTCCCAAGCAGTGATAACGTCCAGGTCTCTCGTCAGAGAGGAAGTCGTCGCTAGACTTCTTTTTTCCAGCGCAGCGGCAGAAATCGGCTTGTCACTCTGAATTCCTGCATGTAGAGCGCTGTCATCAGCGAAGCTGTAGATTGGGTTGATTGTGCAGGAAAGGAGGTCGTTGATATGTAAGATGAACAGTGGCGGAGCCAAGACCGATCCCTGGGGAACACCCGCGTTGATGTTGTGGGATGAAGAGGAGAATCCGTCAATTACGATGGATATCTTGCGGCCAAAGATAAGGTCAGCCACCAATCTGCAAAGCTTTTCTGGGATGCCATAGGATGGAAGTTTGCTTACGAGGATAGCGTGCCACAGCTGATCGAACGCTTTCGTGATGTCAAGAGCAACGACATGAACCTCACGTTAAGACTGGACGAGTTTACTCCACAATAGCGTGACATAAGCTAGGACGTCCCCTTTGGATCGCTGGTGTCGGAAACCATATTGCCTGTCGCTAATCAATCTGTGGCGTTCGAGGTAGTTCAGAAGCTCGCGATTTATGCACCTCTCCATCACCTGACGTATAACAGAAAACAGAGCTATAGGACTGTAGTTGTAAGGGTCGGTCTTTTTTGGGATGGGTTGGACATGAGCAAATTTCCAGTTTTCTGGGAAGGTGCCGGATTCATAAGAAATCTGGAAGAGACGCGAAAGAACTGGAGTAAGCTCCGCTGCACACCCCTTCAGTACAATGGCAGGAATCAAGTCCGGACCAGAAGCTTTGCTGATGTTGAGCGACAAGAGCACTCGTCTTACTGTCTTATGCCTGAATCTTACCTCCCGCATAGTGTGAATTGACGGCACTTTGGCGTTGGGGGAATGTCCATGCTGGAGCTGGCAGCAAAGATCTTGGCAAGCACTTCCGCCTTGGTCTTTGAGTCGGATACAATCATTCTATCCTGACACGTAAGTGGCAGTATCCTAAAAACTAGAAAACTTTTACTAATGTCATGTTGATTTTATCTGATTGATCTGAAGCCAATCTACCCCCCGTGTCACTCTGGCGTGTTATTTCTTGGACACCCTGCATCTCGAAAATAAGGTATGCCCCAAGCAACAGCTATGCTGATTGACGTAAGCTGCAGCGTCAGCGTAGCTAGAGGCTGCCCTCAGGGCGGAGTTCTGTCACCCGTACTCGTGGTGAACGAACTCCACGTTAGGCTCAGCAGTGTGGGTGTCTATGTACAAGCCTATGCTGATGACTTAAGCATAGTAGTTAGGGGACTTTTTTGTAGAACAGTTTCGGAAATTATGCAGGGCGCTCTGCGCTTTGTGGAATCT
Source organism: Acanthoscelides obtectus (assembly GCA_963669975.1). Classification (NCBI taxonomy): domain Eukaryota; kingdom Metazoa; phylum Arthropoda; class Insecta; order Coleoptera; family Chrysomelidae; genus Acanthoscelides; species Acanthoscelides obtectus. The sequence continues at coordinate 58,992,318 of CAVLJG010000008.1, read as the reverse complement.
TGGTGTAGGGAAGTCGATCTTTCTGTTAATGCTGAAAAGACCGAGCTGATCCTTTCCACTAGGAGAAGAAGGCTTGACGGGCTGGTCATGCCGACCTTCTTTGGGACTAGATTAATTCTATCCCAATCAGTTAAAAATCTGGGAATTATCCTGGATTGCAAACTGAACTGGAGAGAGCATGTTGCATACAAGGTTAGCAAGGCTCCCAATTCAATGTGGGCCTGTAGACGTGTAAACCCAAAGTGGTATACTGGCTCTACACGACGATAGTACGTCCATCTCTCTTGTACGGCTCCCTGGTCTGGTGGCCTTGCATTAGAACTGAGAAAACTAAGGCCAAACTCAATAAAATTCAGCGTTTGGCCTGTATTAGCATTACAAGCGCAGTGCGAACAACGCCATTTAGTGCAATGGAAGCTCTGTTGGATCTCCCACCGTTGGATCTGGTGATCCGCGGTGAAGCGAGAGTAGTCGCTCATCGACTGTGGAGTCAGGGCAGCTGGGCTTTCTTGAATCCTGTCAAGGGGCATACTGCCATCTTAGTCGAATTGCAAAGGGAGGACCCCGTCCTTCTAAGCATGAGTGATCGTATTACCCCTAAATATCGCTTCAACCACAAGTTTATTGTGGAGTATCCAACGAGGGAGGAGTGGGACGCCGGTAGTCGGAGACTCCGGAGTGAGCGGGCAGGTCTGGTACACGGATGGCTCGGTCACCGAAGAGGGCTTAGGTGCTGGGGTCTCTGGGCCTAGAATTAGGCTATCTCTGCCTCTCGGTGGATACACCACTATTTTTCAGGCGGAAATCTTTGCGATTCTGGCTTGTGTATCTCACATTCTGGAGGATGGTGGGCCTAGGAGAAGGATAACAATCTTATCCGACAGCCAGGCTGCAATGAAAGCACTAAGTGCCTGTAAGATTACTTCGAGTCTTGTACTGCAATGCAGGGAGGCTCTGGATTGCCTCGCAGCGAGGCATTCGGTATCGTTAATATGGGTACCAGGATAAGGGGCAATAAGACGGCGGATACTCTGGCGAAGACAGGATCAGCCAGCAAGCTCGTTGGTCCTGAGCCAGCTTTAGGAGTGACCGCGCATAAAGCTAGGAAGAAAATGGAGACGTGGGTTGCAAGACAACACTCTCAGAAATGGAGAAGTATCTCCAGACATCTCCGCCAGGCACGGGAACTCATTGAAGGGCCCAGTACTAAGGATGGACGTTTCTACCTATCTCTGGATAGAGCCAACCTAAGGTTGCTGGTGGGACTGTTGTCTGGCCATAACACGTTAAGGCGCCACCTGCACGTGATGGGATTTGGCTGAGGATCCCTTGTGAGAACGCTGCGGGGTAGAGGAAGAGACCTCGGCGCACGATTTGTGTCGCTGTGAAGCTCTGAGCTACTATAGGCAGACTATACTGGGGTCCATTGCTTTAGACCCTCAGGACGTCAAGGAGCTTGGACTCAAGGCGATTCTCAACTTCGCTAAAAGGGCGAGGCTTGTGATCTAAGGAATGTAGAGGTGCATTAGGGCCCGCTTAAGCGGCCTATGTACTGGCTCCTTATGGTGGCCGGAATGCCTCTAATTTCAAGATTCATTCATTCATTCATGCTCGAGGCAATACACAGTGTTGGATTTATTTATTTCCCCTAGGCACTCTAATCCTCAGCTTACCTGAGGTCCTTATGGATGTGTTTTTACATTCTCAAACGATACAATAACGTTAATTACTATATTTTTCAAGCGAGCTAGTAGAAGTCATGTTTATAATTAAAATATTCAGAGATTATGCTGCTGTCAGATGTTGTTCACAAATGGTATATGACGTTAGAGCTCATTAATGCCGGACAACGTTTTCGCCTGTTTAAGAAAAATATATTTTCAAATTAAGTTTTGCGGTCTTTGTCTGAAAAATATAGTATTGCCTTTTCTGACCTAATAGAACAAATATCAACTATTTAAGACGTACTTAAAGAGTGTCAACTAGCCTATGGGGGACCAGGAACTGTTTTTGTACTATACTATGAAACCGCTTAAAAAATGATCATCTGAAAGTAAAAATACATCTTGATCTATGGTGGACCATAACGACTTAATTTTCATTATGGCAACTTTCCTTGAGTTGATCAAAACGTTATTATATTTTGCATAAAAAAAATGTGAACTGCTCCCCAACCTAAAGAGAATTTAAAAAATTGCAGCTATAGTAGTGTGATGTATCTACAAACTATGCGGCCGCTTGCTGCTTAAATCTATGCGTTGTTTATTAATGACATTCTATAATTACATTCCTGGACACTGTATGTGTACGTGTGTGTCTACTTGCTTGCCCACGTGCCTAGTCGAAATTGATTGCAAATTATCTGAATTTGATTTTGAAAACGTTAGATTACTGCGATGCCTGCTGACAATATTCGTCTGCTTATTACATAACTAAAAAAGTTTCGCATTCAATTCTACAAGGTGACCTGGGTTTTGTCAGAACCATTAGTGAAATATTTGGGCTCTTCATTAAAATAATTCCTCTTATTTTTTGTCAACAAATTTGATGATTATAACAGTTCTTGATACGTACTTATAACGAGTGTTTCAAATTCGACCCTTACCATTGGGATCTCGGGAACGGTAATAGATACGAAATCGTTTAAATAGGGGAAAAGTTGAGTATTCAGAACCACTATAACGCCGCTTAGAAAGTTTCTGAAATCAAATTTCTTCGGGAGAGAGACGGAAAAAACATAATCTTTCCAAAAGCGTTTTAATTTTTGCCTGACTTTATTTGGAGTGGGATTTTAAAATATTTTTTTTTTTTGGCGTTAGGACTAGGAGTCCATGCAGCCAGTCACTAGGTTTCTTCTACATATATATTTCTAACACATTGACGCCACAACATCCATGGCTTCGGAATGTGATTTCCGAAGGCGAGATTTGAACTCGCGGCCCGGCCGGCCGGCTGATCAGTAGCACGACACTCTGACCCACCCGGCCAACCAAAATATATACATTAACATTGCCACTTTTTTTCCTCTACAAGATGGCGTAGTCAAATATTCAATTCGAGGTATCTTCTTTCGACTTCCATCACAGACTTTGTTTTTTCATAGATATTGGAATTTTGAACATTTAAATACTACTAAGAATGTATTACTTGAATTAAATATGTAAAGTTTATCTGACATAGCATGTGGGCCGCAAGCACATCTATAAAATATATAACATTTGCTTGAACTGATTTGATTGCATCGTGTTTACTACTCCACAAACATGCCAACCATGATGAAAAGTAACGCTACATGGGCACATTTCGACAGAATTTGCGATTTAAAATACTGACGATTTGTATCTTATGCAAAAGACATATTCATTTGGGCGGCCGAGGGAAAGGAAATGTGCATCACTCGATCAGTGAAATGATACCAGTGGACAACCAACATTTTTCTCTCACTACTATCAGCCTTTATCACAATGTTATTAGTGAGCATTGCCATGATACGTGATATAAATTACGTGAAAGCCTGTCCCTAAGCCTCATCAGATCATAATGAAACGATCTTTGGCTCCAAATACCTGTATATGAACATGTGCCCATTGAGTACTACCCAAAGACTTGAAACAATTTTAAAAAGAATTTATCAATATGGATATGCTCAAGAGGCAAAGAGTGAATGCAAGAGAAAATAGATCAAATGATCGGCACAATGTTTCCAACTTCAAATTTGTGGACCTGCCAAGATTAACCCGCGACAAGTCGTTTTGTGAGGCGAGCATCATTTATGATGCCAAACGAAGCAGATTAATTGATGATGGGGTAAAATCTTTATTGTTACTCTATAATCTGCCTAAATTAAATTTTAAATGTTTTTAACCACAATGTTTTTGGTAGCTAGTGTTTTTATACTATTTTACATGTTTAGCTTTGTATTCATTTATTTGTTTTTAACCACTTGCCAAAAACTTAAGACTTAAAATGGCAGATAAGTTTATTTTTTGTTTATAAATGTGTGACGATCATTTCACACCAAACATAGAGCAGGTCAGTGCCTAAGCACAGTTGCAAAAAACTGTTCAACTTTACCGCAAACTTCGTGAATTGAACAAAAGATAATTTTAAATCTCTTGGTTCCGTTTGTGAGACCGGGAGACCATAACTTTTAGTGGCAATTTTAAACATTTTCCAATCACCAGTTGATTTTGTGCTTGGGCATGGCCGTATGACTCCGCTTTCCATATTTAGTGGGAAATAATTGAGGCACGATATATACGAACAACGTTATCAAATATTCTCGCTCCACGAACGCGCGTTGTTGATTCGCAAAGTGACTGACTCATGGCTACAATCACCGAACAGGCTCTACCGAATTACACTTATCGGAGGTTATCCGTCTTTTCGCGAAACAGCACTTTTTGAGATACTGAAGTGAACTTTATTATTGCTCATTCTGTGTTTCATTTTCGTTCCATCGTTGCATTGTTATAACAATTCTGAATACAAAATTATTCTCCAGTAAACGTTGACAGTATACTAAATCGATTTGTCCTACACCTGTTTCTTTTACCTTGAAGCAACTTCTTCTAAACAGGGAACAACTATTATAGCCCTTATCCATCGGAAACTAGATGCTCACAGCTTGGAGATGCATCAACAGTTTAATGCTTCCAAAACACATTACTGTAGCTTGAATAACAAGAAGTGTGTTAGTGCTTATCCGGTTCCGATGAATGTCCGAGTTCTACCAACGAGCCTTCCGTTTCGGCTGTTCGGAGTCCAGATAACCGAGAACTTGATCTGGTACGAACACATGTCGTCAATAGCGGCAGGAAAAGTTAGGCTGTTTGTTTAGGGAGCACCAAGTAGTACTCCCATGCTCACATGTTTGGGGTGCTACCGCCCGGACGATATTATCCATGCTCAATTCTTTTCAGAGGAGGGCTGTCCGACTGTTAGATGAGGCTTCTCTAACGGATAGTCTCGGCATCCTTTCGCTCTGGCGGCCGTCGGCGTTCTAGCTCTCTTCTACCGCCTAGCCAACGGGCTTGGCTCTCCTTCATCATGCTGCGGCGTGATGTTTCTGTCAGACAGACCCGCCTGACTTCGACCGCCCCTTTGTGCCCAGAGTATCGAGATTGTTGAACAATCAACATCAGGGGGCTTTTGCCAGTTCTACTTACCTTAGACAGTTCAAAAATCAGATCAACAAACTTTATTTAAGCTCTTATTAGCAGCCGCGGTGCTCTCACAATTAGCCTTTTGCCGGCACAGCTGCTTCGCTCTAGACAAAAACTATCGGTGCCCATTTTCAGTAAACATTGCTTTCGATAAGTCAAGGCGTCAAAGCTTTAATGGATCATTTCCAATAATATTGAACTTCGTGGGAAAAGTAGCATTAAACGAAAAATGTTACGTGTCATATACTGAAATAGGAGATTATTCTAATTGCACAGTTATTTAGTGAGCCTGCAGAATTCAAGACTGCATTTAGTTATACGTTTGAAGTTTACTACTGAAAGTGAAGGCCATACTAAATGCACAGTAACTTGATGGGCTTGCAGAAGATCCGTTTTGTGGGCAATAAATCCTGAAATACAAAGTTTTGGAATTATTAGAAAATTCCCCTGAAGGTATTTAATGAAAAATAATGGGATACTCGAAAGACAAGCTAAAAGAAAATCTGGAAACGGCCTAATTTTTTTGTTAAAAAAAATACAGGATATGTATGATTCTGGTCTGGTATAATTGATATTTTCTTTATGATGACTATATTGCAAATTAGAATGTTAATTTTGTTGTACCTACAGTGTCATATATATTCCTTAAAAATTCATGTTCTATGATCTTTTAAGTAGCGGTAGTCTGAACTAAACAAATGAATATTACAATGTATAAAACGATATAATTCAAAATACAATTTTAATTTGCCGATAAAATGCCACATCATCAATTGCAGTTGTTACAAGCGTTTTAAGAGCAATAAAATAGATGTAGAAATGTTCCTGCTTCTAGTGATGTTATTGGATTTGTATCGTGAATTATTTTGTGGATAAAACTTGATTATCATAATAGAAACGAATTTAACCATGTTGAATTAGAAACAATTGTTTCAGATTGTACCTTAACACTGGAAGGAGTTTTGAGAATCCAATAGAATAAGGTGTTTACTCAATCAAGCGCTAATCGTGTATTCCTTCAATGTGATAACCCAGAAAAAAAATGTTTTCAGGGTTGTCTATAACTCTAGGTTGTGGCACCTCAGATTTTTCTGATTTACCTCGAAATCCGATATTAATATTATATATAGAAGTATATCGCATCTAAAATGTTGAAAATTATAAGTAACATTTTTGCTAGAACAAATTTTATTTCTGAAACCAAATAGGATATACATACATGCCTGTTATAAAGTGTCGGTAAATTCCTGACGAAATTTAGTGGGTAGTTCTGAAGTAAAAAAGTTGAAATATAGAGCCCGGTAATGTAAATTCGTTTTCTGAATACATTCTTTTGATTTTTTTTTGTTTTTATGTGCTACAATTTAGTAGATGAAGACGTATCTTCGAAAATCTAAATCTTGATGAAATCGAAATACGTCTTAATAAAACTCGAACTCCTAAAGAGGAAAATTTGATGGATTCAAAACCAGCGGCGTATATGTATAGAATGATTAGTGGTTTTATTAAAGCGGTTTTCTCAAATGGTTTTAATTAAATATTCGGTGACATGTTTGTACCCTGCTAATTTTATACTAAATAAAATCTTTTAGTTATTAGAATTTGAGTTTGAGCTGTTGTATCTCGAATATAAATCACACTACCGGACCCATGTTTATACAGAGAAATCCATATACCACTGACGTCGTGTACGAGAGGCTAGCATGCAATACGTATACTAGAAGGAGATAGAAAGACCACGTTGTCTAGCAACCCGAGTGAACAGGTCACGGACGCAGCTGCGGCTTACCGCGTTGCGATCGGCGCACTCTTTCTAACATACCTGTTGCACGCTTCTTGTGCTTCACTCTCGTACACGTTACCTCGTCAGTGATATTTGGATTTCCACCTAATTTGTAGGATGACTTGAGTTCAATGTGTACTAGAGAGAAGCGCATGAAGCGTGTAACAACACATGTTAGAAAGAGATAGAAGCCGGCTGAAGAGCGAAGGGCTTTACCACATCGCCTAGCGACGGTGACGCAGAAGGTCGTGCTATCTGCGGCGTTGCCAAAATGTTCGAACAGGCTTCTACAATGGGTTAGGTCACTGTCAGACCCAAAAATTAGGCCTGTGGGAACATTTAATTTGATATTTTGTTTTCATTTTGATTATAATTATTTATGTGACTCAGTATTTTAATGTATTTTAGAATTATTCTTGATTTCCACCGATGGGGATAAAATCAACAGATCCTGAATTATTGTTACATACAAAAATTCGAAAATGTGTACGCTCAAAATAAAACCATTATTTGGGCATACAGAGTAAACTAACGCATATTTTCAAAACCAGCATCTTAATTTAAGTAATTGGTGTAACATATTGGCAATAGTTCAGATTGCCTTGTCAGCGTTGCTAGGCAACGCGGTGATGAGCTTCGCTATCAAGCCGGCTTCTATCCCTTTCTAACGTATGTGCACACTTCTCTCTCGTACACATTGAACTCAAGCCGAAAGCACAAATTTGGTACTCAGTGTGTATGAATCAACCAAGTAATGATACCTTGAAGTTGAACCGTACATACTCCGTTAATACCCTATATATTTCAAAAGAACGTTTGTTGGTATTGATTACAAAAGGATGTCGAGAGTTCCAATAAATAAGTTAAGCTGCAATACCAACTTTTTCATTTACTTCGCGATAATCTGGATTACTTTTTGAATTTCATCTGCCTCCCTGAATTTTTCATTCTTTTGTTAATTAAAATTTCGTTATATGAACAGGGTGCTTTGAGTGATGACGTGTAATAATCTTCAAAGATACACAAGGTAGGGGAGAAGCCAACAAACTCTACCTTACTAATATCTATTATCGTTATGAACGACTAGATTTTACAAGCATTTCTGCCACAAGCCTTACACAAACAGGGCAGTAATGAGATTTATTTTGAAGCCATACTTCGAGACTATGTTGATATGTCTTTACCAGTTACAATTTCATAACCGTTATGGGATTATAAACAACCAAGTACAGTGCCTATTTCAAACATATTGAGGACCAGGGAACTGATTTGGACCGTTGAAATTTATTTCGATGTCTTCCTATATTTCGATTTTTTTGACATTGAAATTGTTTTTTGTCATGTTATGTAGGTTTGTCTACCAGATGTTAACCTAGCACTAGCTGATTGATAGACACTTGTTGTGAACTCGTTTTGTTGTACGTGTTGCCTAAACGTCATGATGCTTTCGATATCAATGTTTGGCTCTTATATGATGTAAAATCTGCTTCAGAGATGGCATTGCTGGAGGTCTAGGCTGTAAATTGTATATAGCTAGAAGGAAAGGACAATGCATTAGTGATGAGGATTTGTGTGCTAATAATATGTGTTGATGATAATTACATTGGATTTTTGTCTCAAATACACTTACTTGAGATTCAAAGCTAGAAATTAGTTGTCCATCCACGTGTTCTTATTCATTCTGGAACTTACACATGCAAACTATCCTGAATTTAAAAAATAAGAGAGAAAAGGAAATCACTGGTTGGTGACGGAACGGGTGTGAAAATATACTACGGACAGGAATATTTATAAAGGCTGCTACACACAGTGCCGGCGGCAGGGCCGCCGGCTAAGCCTCCGTACACCCGGCGGCATACAAAGCCGCCGGCCTTGCCGCGCAAAGGAGCCGCCGGGGTGTGCCGTCGGGTTACGCGGCTTGCCGGCGGCGCTTCGTTCCTGGCATTCGAGAGGTAGTGTTGTGCGGTTTGTGTGTTTAAACAAATTAAAATGTCGTTTAATTGGGACGACGAAGCTGTGCTGATCTTAATTAAAAAATTTCATGAAAATGATATATTATGGAGTCCCAGAAATGTAGTCTATAAGAATAGGAACAATCGAATGGACGCATTGAACATAATTGCAAGTGTATTTGACATTGATAAAGGCGAAGTAGAGAGAAAGTTAAAAAATGTAACCTCGTATTATTTTCGGGAAAAAAAGAAGTTCGAACAGTTGCACAAATCTGGTGCAGGCATAGACGATGTAAAAAAACGCGAAAAACATGCTATTGCGCAAACGCTGACACCCCACATCATCTTTTTTATACTCTTCTATCATTACAGTACCGTTTCGCCATTTTCTATTTTGTAAACTTGGGTGCAACCAAAACCTTCTCGTCCTTTTGTATTTTTTTCTTATTAAAATAAAAATTACAACTGCGGCGGCTGTGCTGATGATTTCGTTATTCATTTTAACCAACCAACCATAAAATATGCACTTCACTAGCGGTCTATGTGACTGTCACAACCGGAATGATGCTTAGCGGCTTTGCGCGGCTTGTGCCGGCGGCTTGTATTGACGACGGCATAGCCGCTCAGCATAGACCCGGCGGCATTGCCGCCGGCTTGTGTTAAGTAGGTTTTACAGTTAAAATATTATTACGTTACTTTTTATTTCCAGTTATTTAAATTTTATAGAAATTCATTTTGCGATGTCAATAGAAAATACAAATCAGCGCCTAGATGTGAGGCATTGCGAAAATGTTTGATCAGTGATGCGTCATTACTAATTTTTCTGTGATGTGGCTTAATTGCACACAACGCAATCGCGGTGGCGCTTTCTCGTAGTGATCTTCAAAGTTTTTGAATATACAAAAAAAGGGAAAAATCGTAGTTTATAACTTTGAACATAACCTGTCTTCAGAAATTGGCAACATATTCTGTAATAATTTTCTCACACAGCAAATATCACTGATTTTATACATCCAGATGGGATCTTGCTATTGAACCGATATATATGATAATTTTGACACCTAGGGATATTCTATATTCAAATTATCATAGCAGTGTCCAAATCATTTTAGCGGACCACATGTATGACGGCAAGGCGCAATCGAAATTGATAACAATCGAAATTCGTTTAAAAATTAGAATCAGACTCCTGGATAGGTGCTAATTGAAGTTTAAAAAGAAATCGGACGCAAACACGTAGAAAGGTCTATTGTAATATTCGTTTTGGATAATATTAATTTACTGATTAGGTGGCGCCTCTAATATAGTAACCAAATTTCTCAAGTATTATTATTTGAATTTCTGACGTTACCCATGTAGGCGTCTTTCAAATGGTTTTAACAAAATGCTATGCAAAGAAACGATAAACTAAATAAACCTGACCTATGTTATAATATGGAGTTTTCGTCTTAGAATCCGAATTATTCCATGGAGACTGGCAAGGCATTTTATTACCACCCTATATATATATATTCCCTCTCATATTATCCGTGGTATTCAATTTCTTCCAAAAGCACGACATTCTTCGATGGAATCTCATCCAGCCTTGGCTTTAGTCACACGGTGGATTATTAACCTTACAGCGAATCGGCAATTAGTAACAGTCTTCTTGAGGAAGTATCAACGTTTCTATCTATTGAAACACCTTTATTTATATACTTGTTTATATGAGCAATTACGCTTGAACCATAAAATAAAGCTATGTTCATTAATGAGATTTGAATTTGAAATGCATGGGTTTGCGCGCATTTTATAGCAGTTTGGTATTTGTACTATTAGTAAATAATCGTAAATCATCATTTAAATAAAAATGTGAATGTTACTATGTTTTTTCTTCATAAAGAAGATTCCGACTCATAGATTTAGTTAAAAGTAAACACTTACAGATGCATTCTCTTTTCTAAGTCGATAATTCTATGATATTTTATTGCAGCTTTATTGAATTCTTAGAACATTAGGTAAGAATTCAGGGGGTGATTCTTTCGACTGTTCTGATATTAACTTGCGAGCAATTTTTCACTACTAACACTTATTGTTTTCACATCACGATTATGAGATTTCCAAATCATTTTACAAATACTTTAAAATATCTAGTTAACTGGTGTCAATTTGACAAATTCAAATTAACCAATTCAACAGACGGCGTATTTGGCTTGGACTGTTTTTTGTTTGTTAACATTGAAAGTCGTTTTCAAGGTTTCTTTAACAAGAACTACATGACGAGCTGTGCTCAAAATTACTTATTTCTAAATCGTTCTAAAATATTTCGAAATATAAAGTCCAGTTGTCAGACACAATGAAATTGATAGGATACAAACTCAAATCACATTATTATTTACTTCGGTCATGAAGACTAGATAGAGGAAGTTAAACTCATGTAGTGGGGGTGAAGCCAAAAATTTTGACGATGAAGTGAGTTGGTACATTGCAATGAATTTCAGGTACTGCGCATGAGGCATTTGTATCTATTGCTGTCATCATGACGGTAAACAACTTCAATTTTGACAGTTCGAATGAGTTGCAAGCAGAATTAGTGGATACTATTAATAAACCTACAAAGCATGGCAAAACGTGAGTGAAATGCATATAAAGATTGCGGCAGGTTATGTTGACATGTTTCAATACGCTCACGCTCTACTCAATATATACTCTCCTCCACCCGCTGCAATCCCGAACTCTCGATTTTTAACCCCTACAGAAATGATTAGGTCAGTTTTTTGACATAACGTAGGTTTTGCTACAAGATATCAACTTAGCAGTAGCTGATGGACACTTGCTGTGAACTCGTTTTGTAGTTGTACGTGTTGCGTCAATGTCATGATGCTTCAGTTATCAATGTTTGGCTCTGATCTGATGTAACATCTGCTTTAGAGGTGGCATTATTGTGGAGGTCTAAGCTGTAAGTTGTATACTATAGCTGGAAGGAAACAGCAGTGCGTAGTGAGGATTTGTGTGTTAATAATATGTCTTTATGATCATTCCATTGGTTTTTTGTCTCAAAGAAAATCGCTCGTTGGTGAAGTAACAAGTGAGAAAATACGCTACAGACAGGAATATTTATGAAAATAAATAGGCTATTACATTATTTTTTATTTCCTGTCATTTAAGTTTTGTAGACATTTATTTGCGATGTCAATAGAAAATACAAATCAGCGCCTAGATGTGACGCACTGCGAAATGTTTGATGTATGATTCGTCACTCCTAATTTTTCTGTGATTTGGCTTAATTGCTCATGTTGCGGGCGTAGTGGTGTGGTTTTTGAAAACACAAAAAACGGAAAAAATCGTAATTTATAACTTTGCACATCCTATCTTCAGAAAGGACAACATATAAATAGCCCGTTGGGCAAAGATAATAGATATACTTCATTGGCAGCATAATCGGTAATAATTTTCTCATACAGCAAATACAGGGTTTGTCCGGAAAGTAATAGGACTGAGTCGATTTAAAAAAAATTATTGAGTCAATCGTTACAATTCTTTAAAAACTTTCAAAATAGGCTCCTTATGCGTCGATGCAGCGCTGCCAGCGCGATTTCCAAGCATTGAAGGCCTCACGGAAGGCATTCTCCGGAATAGAATTGAGAGCCGCGGTGCATGATGCTTGGATCCCCTCTGTCGTCTCAAAATGCTTGCCTTTCATCGGCCTTTTCAGGCGAGGAAACAAAAAAAAAGTCCGGGGGGGGGGGGGGGGCACATCTCTGCTGTAGGGCGTCTGCTGAAGCGTTGGGATGCAGGCGTTGGTCAGGTAGCTGCTCACAAGAAAGGCGGTGTGACCCTTCGTTTGAGTCTCCTGAGCACTTCCACGTAAAACTTGGCGTTGACGGTTTGTCCAGGAGGAACAAATTCATGGTGGACGATGCATTTGATGTTAAAAAAGACAATGAGCATCGTTTTCACTTTGGATTTGCTCATTCTTCCATTTTTTGGGCGAGGAGACGCCGTCGGGTGCCACTCGGAAGATTGCCTCTTTGTCTCGGGATCATACTCAAAGATCCACGACTCGTCACCTGTGATTACGTTATTAAAAAATTGGGGGTCACTTTCACACATGTTCAGATTTTCTTGGCACACTTACACTCGCCGCAATTTCTGGTCGTCAGTGAGCACTTTTGGGACCATCTTCGCGCACACCTTGCGCTTGTTCAAATGCTGTGTCACAATGTCATGAACCACAGATTTTGGTAAATTTAACATCTGGGCAATTAAACGAATACTTAGTCGACGGTATGCACTCTAAAAATTACCTAGTCTGCAAGATGACATGTTGTCGTTTTAGAACGTTTTTTTTTTTTAGGTTTCTTAGATAATAGCCCTGCAGGAGCCTTTAAAACGTCCACAGACTAAGATTGAGCCATCTTTTTTGTTTTTTTTTTTGTTTTTCGCTTTCTCTGCCGCCACTGGACCGATTTTCAAAAACAATAACGCTTTTTCGTCCTTGGCATAGTATGTGAAAATTTCATCCAAATCCGAGGGGTGCTTTCCAAGTTATAGGTTCAAAGATCAGCGGACAGACCGTTAGGCAGGCAGACCGACAGAAATGAATGACATGGTTTTGCGTCAGGTATTTACATATAACATCCAAGAAACCCCTAATGGTGTCTGGGGTACGCCGCCAGACACTGAATCATTACTACTAAATTTACATCTAATTCGTGTGGTCACTTTCAAAATTATAACTTTGGTAGGCAGAAGACTCTTGGACCAGCCGCCTAGACCTTATTCGAATGTCCAAAGGTGTGTGTATAACGTCGCGTCCGTGTGGTCTCCCAATAATTAACACTAAACCATACAATTTCTCACAGATACGGTGTACTGTAAAATTAATTCTAAATGCCAACAACATACTGCTGCATGTGAAAGTTATGATGTTCGTACTACCGATAATTGGAGATGAGGGTCGAAGAAATAACTAACTGTTAATCACAAAGATAAATGAGGATTGACATTGCATCCTTCACATATAAAATATATGAAGGATATCATGATCTAGTGGAAAATTATTTTTCATCGCAACTACTGAAACAAGGTTTTTCCTGCTATTTAGATCCTTCGCGTAGCGCGTTTTGCTCTTTATCAACTATATTAAGAAGAAACTTGATTTTACTTCTCACAAGTATTGTAATCACGAAAAATTTCGAAAATGAGATATCTTTTTTTAATGTTATATGACATGTACATCACCAAAATTCACGTCACTCATTTCCGTCGGTCTGTGTGTTTATCAGTCTGTCTGTCCGCTAATCCTTGGTCCGTCCAACCAAAGACACCCAACCATAGACATCTATTTCGTGCTTTTTTGGAATCTCATAAACGTGGTCGCTGGGATAACGAACGAAAGCATAGCAACTATCCTCTATCCAGGATAAAGGTCTAAGGCTATGTTTTAACCTACTGGACGCCATTTTTCCTTGCTTAGAACACAGGTTTCTCAATGTCTTGGTAGTATTACAACAAAAAACTGAGGCCTCGTATCAGGATATTCTATCATAGTACGGTTGACAATTTACCAATTTGCATCCACACGGAAATTACTATCTCCCGATCGTAAAGTTTAGAGATCTGTTACTGAGGACTATATCTGGAAAACGGAGCATTTTCAATAGGATTTTTACGCATCTAGTCATATTCAGCAATGAAACACCCCTTGAAGTTTGTCCAGATACTTTATTACCTCTCTGTATCTTTAAGGGCCCCAAGTACTTTCATTTTTTAAAACATTTCTAGTATTCCTTCAGGTTTCACTTCAACACAGAAATATTTTTTAGTGAATCGGTCAAGTAGAGCGGCTACAAAAAAATAAAAAACTGAGATTTTCAAAATAAAAAGGCGTTTTCAGTATTTTTATTGCTAGTTCCAGAATTTTGGGTTATTAGTAAGGAGTGGTTACAGGAACTTTTCCATTACGCTCTGATCTAAATTCTAGTTATTTGTGGATATGACTACTAATACACAGTGTTGTTTATCAAACAAGGTACATTACTTCTGGTAACAAAAATGCCATAGAAGACATTTACCATGAAAATACATACCATGAAATTCCTATAAAAATCCAAATTATCATAAACATATTTCGATAAGACTATGGTTTGGGTCCCAAGGCCAGAAAAACAATAAATGCATAATTCAGTACCTGCTCAAAATACCTTTGTCGAATCAATGTAAATCAAGCTAGATGTCTACATTAAGAATTTTTTACCATGCTTAAGATGTTCATGAACTAACGACAGCTTTATGCAACACGATGACTTGCTTAAGCGACGGTGATATTCAGCAGGTATGCGTGTTATTTGTTTACACTGCACGGAAAAAGATAAGCTAATTAATTATTAGCTAGCTGCGATATTCTTTACACTTGTTTAAGTTTTGTACAAAGAATTTGAATCTGCGATAAAAAGAATGCAGTTTTTCAAGGTGAATTATTTTGACTATATTAAGGTGATGAGGCATCGTCCATTTTAAGAAGAATTAGCCCAGTTCCATTTTGGCGATTTCGATGTCTAGAGGAATATTAATCGAATCTGCCATAATAGATTCTCCCCAGTTTTGTGATTCTTATTAATTCCTCACCAGATGAACAAGATGTATTTAACTTCTTTAAATAGCAATCTTAATACTCAATGGTGTCAATTCTATAATGGATGCAAATTTGGATTTAGGTTATTGAAATGAGGAATAGTTCTGGTCCTCCCATAAGCAAGAACTGAATAATATTTGAAACACTTTTTGATTTTTTATTGTTTGTTACGTGGTCCTGTAAATAGTATATTATATAGAAGGATGTTAAGACAATTCTGTATCTTGATAAGTAAGCTACAAAACTTGTATCTACGATATTTTGATATCGACGTTCGTTTCCGGGATTATGCCAAAACATCAACACTCACAGCATGAAGAGTTGAAAGGATACTTAATTGAAGGTACTAAACAGTTTTTCTTTACCCGTTATGTTATTTAAATAATATTTATATTCCTTGGACAAGTATAAAATATGACTTTATTTTTGTAAAAAGCGTAAAACTCTTTTCGTTGTCATCAGTTTCGGATGATAATTTGAGAATATATTTAATAATAGTTTCTGAAAATATAGTGGCTACTCAGATTATATGTGTGGCACGGGTAAAAATTAAAAGATTCCGAAATTGCGCAAACAAAATATGCGGATTAGAGTCAAAGACGAGGCCCTTGATAATGCCCCCCGAAATATAATTACTGCTTTTTAATTTTTTTTCCAAGTTTTGTAGTCCGCACGTGGTAGTGTTGCAAATATTTTAAAGATATTACGTATAGTATGATCAAATGGCATTTATGCAGTGTCAAAATATAAGTGTACCTCTCCCGCTCATATTGTATTGTTTCGTGCCAAGTTGCTGGCCAATAGTAATGCAAGAATTTGATGATTTAGAGACCGTGTTTTAATTAACGAGTCGCAAATAACATTAGAATAACGCTGAGCGATGCCATATTGTCCAGAAACGAGATTTCTCTGAAAATAATGTTATTCCCTGTGGATTGTGGAATGATCCGAAATTCTGATAGCTGATGACGTTTATCAAATAACTTTGCGAATGTCTTGTGATCGTGAAACTTTTCAAATATCAGTTAATACGTTACATAACTTCTGTATCACTAGAATCTGTGTCGCTATTTTCAAATCTATATTTGAATTTGCTACTTCAGTTTAGGAAATCAGTAAGCAATGGGTAATTTAAAAATTGTCCTATGTGATTGAGTGTCAAGCAACACGTCAACTTGAAATATTTTTTAACCCGTGCAGAAATAACTAATTGTTGATATCATGTTTTTGTTTTGCAGTGTATATTGTAAAATTACAATAGTTATCGGTCAGCAAATTCTAACGGTAATCATCACATATGTATACTATTTATCAATCATGATATTCACCAGTCACACAATTTCTCTCTCGATATCCTTGCTCAAGGTTCAAACAAGTTCAAGTATTCCTTACCAAACCTATAATCACCGGATTATTTATGAGGTGAAATTTTGAGAGACGTTGATTCAGAAAGGAAGATTTTCAAATACGCGTGGGTGGTAGATGTATTTTGAATATCAATGCCCTGAGATACTAATAGGATTACATTGGAATTTGAAACCTGAGATGGTGCGTTATTTATGTGGCATTTGTTATCTTAATTTGTATGTTAATCGTCTGGACCTGATTTCGAATTGGCCATTAGGTAGTTATCAGTACATCAAGGTCTTGCAGTTTTTATTATTGCAAAAGTTTATACCATCATTTACTGTCATGGTTATAAGAGGGTTAATCCCTATGCCCCACCACTGACCCTAGTCACATTTAGGTTATATGTGTTATCTACTCAATCCCTTCCGACATCAATATTTCCCCCGCATTTCAATGATAATAATGATAGAATTCTTTTACACTATACATCCATCAAATAATAGACGTAGATAAGTGACAAAAATTTTGAGAGTCGAATCGGTGGAATGTTACCATGATGCTATTTTTTTACTCAACCGTTGATCCTTTATATTTATTTAATATGTATCGTATGTGAGCAATTTATGGTCAAAACTATCCAAGTGACAGAGTGGGTGGAGTTCAGCTTCTTTTTAAAATTATTCAGAGCGTAATTTCGAAATTCCATCGGAAGATTATTGTATAACTTGGCAGCAGTATAAGAGAATTCATTTACTAGAAAAACGAAAAGAGTTTAGGTATAACTAATAATTGAAGACACAAGTGAATAAAGTGTAATGTAACATTTTTTTAAAATTGCTTTTTTGCATTAAACCAACCTTAAGGAGTCATTGTTTTATTCTGTGATTACTTTATTGCAAAACAAGATAATAAAAAACTAATTAAAAAAATATTTAAAATTTCGATAAAATAAAAAGTCCCAATAAAAAATGTTTATAGTCAATTTTCTCCATACAATGATTTTGTTACATGACACCTTTATCCACCTGTGTCTTGATTTGTCGATTTCTTTTTGCCAATTTATTGATATTTTCAAATTTGCCGAGTTTATTGGAAGACATTCTGATTTCTTGTTCACTAAAATTTAGCTGGTAGCGTTGCCAGGTGTCCGTCTTGCGCGGGACGTACCGAGGGGTTGGGGACGCTCCTGATGGAGACTCTAACTGCCCCGATAAATAAATACATATATTAAAACACGTTATTCGACATGAGCAAAAAAGTAGTGTTGGTAGCAGTGCAAAAAAAGACTTGACGCTGCTACAAAAATGGCACGATATTTTTAAAGCTTTTGGAAATCTTATTTTCTTTTATTTCTTTAATTTCATTATCAAACACGGCAAGGGTATTTTCCTTCAGGCTAACTTGATATGATCTAAGAGGCGAAACCGTTTGATACTCGAACATGTCAAAACAGATTTTTCAGATGAAAACCAACTTCAATATGACTTGTAGCGAATTTTAAAACTTCGTTATAAAAAAACAAGGCGCAGCAACGGGGTTGCCTGGCAAGGGGTATGTTTAATTCAAAGAACTGGGAGATGCTTTCTGAAGTGTGTGATTTTCGCCAGAATATTTTATCCCAAATAATTCTCTAAGTTGTAGTCCCCCAATTTTGGGGGGAAATGAACCCAACTCTGTTGAAGCAGAATTAGTTCTTCTGACATCTAGTTTCTAGGTCGTTTTAACAGCACGAACAGCATTAGCGTCGTTTCTCCTGGTCTATAGGCTCTATGGTTTGCACAATAGGCCCCTCTACATGTCAACCATGTAACACCATATCTTTTTCCACACTCCAGATCGCAACGCCAGCGTTTGAGTAATATTATAAAAGCTGCATACCCTCCAACAGTGGCTATATGCATGATCAATTTCTATTAGAATCCTTGTCACACTTGAACAAAAAGGCCCATCATATCAAAACAGTTTGACATTTAAACTTAGTATTTTATAGCGTGGCCTTCTAAAATCACTAAGTACTCTGTGAAACGGTCATTGTAGAGATAGTATCAAACACCTTGTCCAAAACTGAGACATTAGACTTAAAATCCATTGTTCGAGCAGCGACTATTAGAAAACCATTATACTTTACTCTTTCGTATCAGAAATTAATGGATACAAATTCTGTAGATCATGTATATCACTTCGTAGACTTGCCCATTTCATTAAATGCCTGCGTTTACCAGATCATTGATAACAAATCGTTTACCGATATAATCAACTAACCGCGCGGCTACTTCATGAAATGGTCAAGCTTATGTTTATTTGATCAAATCTTGAAATAATTACATTAATTACTGTTAGAGGCGCTGGGGCGCTTTATTTATGTGTCATAAAATGCTCGATCATTTTATGAAATAGACATTTCTACGATATGACTGCGATATATGCATACAACTTAGGCTTTCGAATAAGGTGGTAAATAGGTAAAAAAGACATTAGCCCAAAATATTTTTCTATGGACCTCTACCATCAAAGTCCAAAAACT
Source organism: Acanthoscelides obtectus (assembly GCA_963669975.1). NCBI lineage: Eukaryota > Metazoa > Arthropoda > Insecta > Coleoptera > Chrysomelidae > Acanthoscelides > Acanthoscelides obtectus. The sequence continues at coordinate 58,972,928 of CAVLJG010000008.1, read as the reverse complement.
TGAAAATCTATTTTCTGAGTTTAACAACATAGATGAGTACAAAATACCGAAGGTCAGGAAGTCTGGGTGATGTTTTCAAATATGATGTAATGCCACTAGTAATACTAATAACACTACTAACAAATTTATGTGGAGACCATAAAATAGCCACACCTTATAGGAATATAATTACTCTTATGTTATTTAAAAGGTTAGCCTTAACAAGTATCTATAAATTTTTCCTTTTATTGCAGGAAGTTGGAAGTATTATAGGAAAAAAAGGAGAAATCGTCAAGCGCTTTAGAGAAGAGGTAAGATTTACGATGTTAATTATCTATTGTTATGGCATCCCTTCCAAAAAGTTTTTTGAATGTATTTGAAGCCTGACACGGATAATTTAGATGTCAGGAGTAACAACTTCAGTATTCTTGTAGTGCTAACAAAATTTTTGTACTTTGTATTTTTAGCTGTCATACAGATGTTAAAGATTGGATTTCATTTTAATGTCGGGCTATAAATCACCGAAAAAAGCACACTTTTTAAGTTTTCTAAACGTCGCTAATTTTCTTGTGTTTTCAAACCTTAGGGGCTAAGTCCACTTGATAAGAAGTACCGAAGTTTATTTATTTATTAATGAGCGCAAATTCGTTAAAATAATAAATACACGTATTTCATGCTAACCAACCAAAAATGGATCATAAATTCAGCAAATACTGTATAGACGCATTTTACAACTGAGTTATATTGTTTAGGGTAAACGGCAAGGTTCTTCATCTATGTTGCAGCGGTTTTTTTACCGTACAATGCATAACAGTTAATCGCCGAAAGTAATGATTGACAATGAATTTTGATGATATTGAATCAGTCGAAATTGTTAATTCTAGTTGATTAATCATGAAACTGAGAGCACTTTTTCATTATTTGCAGTAAAAACGTTTCTCAGCTAAATATATTAACGTTTGTTTAATGTCTCAAGGTAGTTCATATGCTTCAATTATTTTGTTTAATCGGTTGTTTTTTTTTCAGAGTGGCGCGAAAATAAACATATCTGATGGCTCATGTCCAGAACGGATCGTCACAGTTATAGGATCAACAAGTGCAATTTTCAAAGCTTTCACCCTGATATGTAAAAAATTCGAAGAGGTAAGTGAAAATGCATTACAGCTCTATACATGAGGTCTTGGAATTCGATTTGATTTTATTTCCCCGAAGTCATTAGGCGAGGAAATATACTAATCGCCAAAAATTTCAATATCGTGTATCTTAAGAAATCCCAAGCATTATTGTCGAACGTTTTCAACTTTAGGACGTAGTAAAAAAATAAGGTTTACATAAGGATATACATGAAAATATTACTATATTTTTTACATAATTAAACTTATATAAAAATTGCATCAAAACCAAATCACTCATTACGAATATGAAATCAGTATAGGGCAAACCCGGGCAAAGTGAATACCTTAAGCTGCTTTTGGTTATTGTTGGTTAGTTATAACTTGGGAAATTCAAACAAATATTTATACCCAGCCTTCATTAAAGGAACTTATGAAATTTTATAGCATTTGCCCTTAATACTAATTATGTTATAAGTTATAAACTAAGTTTATAACAGTTGCTTACTATCCACTTTGCCCAGGATCCCAGGTAAAGTGGATATGGTACCTGGGCAAAACGAATGACAACAGTATTTAGCATGAAATTAAACTTACAAACAAAATAAACAAACAAAACTAGAAGAACATAATCTTTATTTAATAACTTATTTATAATAAAATGTTTATGTGGTACCAGCTCAAACTAAAGAACAACATTATTTGGAATAAAATAAAACTTAAACAGAAAAAACGTTGAAAATCAAAAGAGCATAATATTTAAAATAACATTTTTCTGCTACAAATCTAACTCTTGCAGCAGCGGTGGCCGCAGTAGTAGACTGTTCGGTCTCCTGATCAGTCGCCGTGCGCTGTGGGGGTTCGAATCCCGTCCCAGGAGAAATTTTTCTCTTGGCTATGGATGTTGTGATTGTTCTTAGGTGGTAGACGGTCTCTGACTGTCGAACGCGGAGGTACCACCCGACGGATCTCGTAGGCGGGGCCAGAATGTGTGCATGTTGCATGCACACGTGTTCCCTCGCCAGAGTCCGTGTGGCGTTCCCCCTTTGCCCTGTATCCCCTATAGCCCCACGGTACCCCATGGATGTTTAGGCCTTAGGCCTTCATGGTGGTTGGAGTATAAAAAAAACAAGTTCAGGTGAAGAGGTGGGAGCATAATTGTCGTGGGTTTCTTTTTTAGTGTCAGATCCCATAGGGGTGCACGGTCGGTCTTCAGCATACATATGAACGTAGTCTTGAAACTGAGAACGACCTAAAACTTCAAATTCATCTAACGACGAAACAGGTAAAGGATTAATGGATTCTAAAATCGGTGTATTTTCTTCTTGAATATGGCTGATGACGGAATCAGATTGTTCAGTGGCATTTGCCAATGAAGGTAATGTTGGTTGATCGTGAGAATCAATTAAAGGTGACGCTTGAACAGCGGACTCAGGCAAATCAATTATTCCCAGTGAGGACAAACTTTCAGTCTGGGTGCTCGAAGTGGATGTACCTGCAAGTACCTCGGCTGGTGCAAAATGCTCATCACCAAAAGCGTGCTTGTTCATAGGCAAAATTCCAGGTCGTTCAAATCCATGCACTGCATTGATGCCACAGCAGTTTGGAGAAAAGATGGTGCTAGCAATCTAGCTACATCGTAGTGGTTGATGATGCGACCGGGGTGAGATTTTTTAAAAAGATTGACTTCCCTTTCAAAATGAGTTTTCAGTGGGCCCTACACAGCAACATCCATCGGTTGCATTTTGTGAGTAGTATGCGGTGCTAACGATAATATGACCACATTATTCTTGGTGGCATAGTCCAGTGCAGGGTATTTGTGGCTTTCATGGTTGTCTTATAGTAATAGGACCTTTTTGTCTGATGTGGGCCTCACTTGCTCTACGATGAAATGCATCCAGTTCAAGAAGACTTCGCCTGATGTCCAACCATTAGGTGTACACGTTGCTTGAGTACCTGGCGGGCTTCCATCAAGAAGTCTTGCTTGCATCTTCTTTCTTGCAAAAATTAGGAAAGGTGGAAGAAAGCTACCAGATGCATTACAACATCCGATGATTGTTCTCAATTGTCCACGTTCTGCACTTGCAGTCATGCCTACTTGTTTTTTCCCTTTTACGGAGATAACCTTTGGTGGCTTATTTCAGGTCGTTGATATCCCGGTTTTGTCCATATTGTATAGTCTAGAGGCTTCGTTGCTATTTTTCTCAATGGCAGATTCAAGGTTTTCATAGAAATGGTTCACTTCGCGGCGATTAAATCCTTTCATTCTTGCACAGATGTTGATTCAGGAGTTCTTAGTGTCAAGTTGGTATGACGTGATAAAAATCTTTGCAGCCATTCTTCTCCACCTTTTCGATTTTTATTCCAGCTATCAGGGTATTGCAAACTGTTCTGGTGTGGATACTCAAATGCTAGAGTCATAAATTCATCCCGAGTAAGGCCGAAAAATACTGCATCATCGATATCTTTTAAGTAAGTCACCAGTTCTATTTCCTGATCCTTGGTGAATATAGGACAGAATCGATCGAGCTGTGGAGAAGCAAATCCACTTTTGACATGCCTGTATAGGGTGGCATATGCAAGTCCCTATTTTTTTGCGGTCCCTTTGATAGATTCTCCTGGTCTACATTCATTTATTGCAGTCTGCATGACATCTGTACTCCAAGTACCTTGCGCCACCATCTGTAATAATAAATACTTGATAAAACACATAATTGCATAAAATTATATTACTTGAGATGACCGGGCAAAGCGGATCCACTTTGCCCGATCCGTTTTGCCCTCAGGGTCATTAAAAAACAGTACATCTACACCCATCAACTACACATTCTTGGAAGCTACATAATCATGCATTACATCCTTTGCATAATCAAGAACATGCCACAATTAACATGATAGATATAAACGAAACGCTTACCTCTCAAAATTAATATTTTTCGTACAAGAACACAATTTGTCCACAAAATGGCGCAGCGTCATACAAACTGGAGCAGACGTATTTGCCGCGCATTTAGCGACAACAGGCGACCGGGGATATGACAACGCGGCTGCCGGCCAACAAATAATTTGGCAGCAGTGAAGACTATTCCCTTTGCTTGGGGTGACCACTTTGGACGGGTTTCCCCTATTTAGCGCAAATATTTTTCTTGTGAATTTTCTCCATTGTGGGCTATATTGATCTATAGTTATTGAATATTGATATTAATATTATATTCACATTGCTTAAAAAAAACTTTTGTTTTCTTGTAGTTCCAAGAAATAAACAGCTCAAATGCTAGCGGAGTACCAAGGCCACCCATTACTCTACGTCTAGTAGTCCCAGCAAGTCAGTGCGGGTCACTAATAGGCAAAGGAGGATCCAAAATAAAGGAAATCAGAGAAGTCACGGGAGCATCCATACAGGTTGCCTCTGAAATGCTCCCTAATTCTACAGAAAGGGCTGTCACCATATCAGGAACAGGAGAAGCGATCACACAGTGCATTTATCACATCTGTAATGTTATGCTAGAGGTACGCTAATACCAAATTTTTTAATATTTGTGTGCTACGATTTATAAAAATGAAGGCATTTCAAATAGTTTAGGCGAATACACAAATGTTGACCAGAGTAAAGAACCAGTTTTAACAAAACAAACTGAAGATATTAAATTTTTATATTACGATAATCATTGTTTTACATTTTTGTAAAAGGTGGAACAACACTGGTTCCAACTGAAACAGCGTAAAACCTCGAAAAAAAGTGTGGAATCCTATATATGTAGTATGATGCTCTCGTAACTAGAACTGTAAGTAACATGAGATACCCTAGTAAGATCGACGCTTAGCCAACCAATTACGAGACCTCGCGTCAAGAACTTTCGTCACGCATCGAGAAACACGGACCGCGATATCTATCAACCTTCGATGAAGACTCGAGTTAATCCAGAGAACGCAGGAGTGCTTTTGGATTCGTCGATTCGTAGATAAATTCACGCACAGAAGGCAAAGGTAAAGAGAGTCGACTGATGAGTCAGCAGGGCATAGTAATAAAATAGTTGTAAGTGTTGTAATAAATTAGTGTGAGAGGAATAAATTAGACTTCAAATAGAAAAACGGTGTTTTCGTTATAATAGGTAAATGGTACAGCGCCAGCGTGTGTCCGAATGTGAGTGAGCCATCGATATACTAGTTTTCATTGCTTCACGTGATTACTAAGAGTCTTATGTCGCGATACTGTTGATCCACTGTTCAGCAGTTCGTATGTTCTGCTCTACAACATGTCTATGTATAGGATTTCACACTTTTTGACAGTTCCGTTTTTTCCACTGTTTCAATTAGTAGTACTCTACCTTAATAGTGAGAAGTATATTGTTCGTGCAAGCGGAAGGCAAGCAATCTAGAACCACATTACTTAGTTTGTTGAAGTTATATTTTGCACTGCGGCGAGATGCGCTATGCAATGAACGGTGAATGTTGAATAGAAAATGTTCCAAAAGTATAAGCATCGTACTATAATAGGCGTATGTTGATTTTGATCTACCTTTTGTAATGTTGACTAAAAATACTAGATGTGCGAGTGGTAAATGGCAGACGAGGGGAATCGCGCTGACTCAATTTTTTCAAAATTAAAATTGCTCTATCCATCTAGGCTTGTTGGATATTGTTCCATAAAAGTTGGAATTGTGACCTAACTAGTGGTTCTGATCTGTTTTTCATGCTCGTACTAAATGCAGTTGTAACACTATTATCTCGCACAATCATACTCCGTATTTTTACCATGCTAACTTACAGATTACATTAAGTATTTGCGTAACTGTGACCTTATCATTAATTATTCCTATTTGGCTATGTAATAGCAGCTTATGTTAAACTTCTCCAAATAAGTTTTCTATAAGCAGGTAATTTGAATTATTAAAGACGTCGATTAATATTGTGACATACAAGGTTACCCTTTTTGGATTTATTTAATACTATTTTGTTATAGTCTCCTCCTAAGGGTGCGACGATCCCGTACCGTCCGAAGCCACAAGTGGGCGGTCCCGTTATCCTGGCCGGCGGCCAAGCGTACACCATCCAGGGCAATTACGCCGTACCCGCCCATACCGACGTAAGTATCCCCGGTCCCGCCCCGGTTGCCCCTGCAGCCCCGCCCCCTGCAGCCCTTTTCCATCCCCACCACCACCCACATAGCCACGCCCACCTAGCCCCCCACCATCCGGCCGCCGCCGTTCTGCAGCCAATTGAGGCGCAGCATCCGCTAAGCGCCGCCCACCATCTCAAGAACGCCGCCGCACATCATTTGCAGGCCGCGCCGCCTCCTCATCATCTATTGGCCGCGCCGCCTCAGGAGACAGTAAGTCGTGTACTTGTGACACAGTGACATATACCTACATACTACACCCCACACATTCGCTGAATATAGACTGGTTAACGTAGATTTTATTAATGGAAAGGGTGTTCTAACATCTAGGTTTCCCATATGGAACGAAAAAAACCTTGTCTGCGTAAAAATATTATTAAAATAAAATGAATGACACTACTCAAAACTCCTTGGGTGCAGAACAGCTGTCAAATTATCATTCTTAAAAAATTTATAGCACCTATTTTTTATGAAGCTCGCCTGTCAACAAATTAAACATATAATAAAAGTGATTGACAAAAAAAAATAATAATTCTGTGTACAGAAACTATGTACGTTGAAATATAAAAGGTATACTTCCCCAAGGAAAATAATGAAAAGTATCTTTGAACATCGATTCCGCTTAAAATCGTCATAACTGGTCTGTTATTCCACTCGGTACCTGTTTGTATTGGTGATCCCTTCTCTTATATAAAATATATATTGATAGATGCTCTCTTGGGTTGATGTGAAGCTCATTGACTTGGCTAAATCTCTATAAGCTCTTCTATCGTATAATTAATGATATTTTTAATCATCAGTATTGAATGTTCCAAATTAAATCTAAAGTCGAATCTTATAAGTGAATAATCAAGACGTTTTCAACATTTTCTCTCTCAAATTGTATTATGACTAAATATGTATGTTTCTACTGCTCCTATTGAATTTGAAGTGTTTTAAATAGTGCGAGTGTACTACCTTTGTACTGGCATATACATTCGCTGTTGATCTAAGAGAGCCTTATTCAACCTTTAGATGAATTTTATTTATTGCCATTTACAATGAAGTGCATAGTAATATATCATGCTGCATTCATTATAATAGTTATGCTTGAAAGTAGTGGTGCAGAAACATTGGTATCAACGCTCAGGTAGAAACAAAAACTACATCTAGTGAACAACATCGTAAGAGAAAGGAAAAATGGCCACTCACCATGGTACCATCATGCAAGGACAGTAACTAAAAGTTGGTTTGCAACTGGTCCTGTAGACAAATTGGTTAGGACGTCTCCACGGAATTTATCCTTTCTCTCAAGTTGTTGTTTACCAAACATACTCGCATGAACAACAAAACAATAGGAGTATAATAAAGTTGTACAAAAAAATGTCTTATTCCAAAAAGCGCCTGACAGAACACTAACTAAAGCGTTGTTGGTGATGACAGCACACCAAAATAAAATATTTTCGTAAATAGGACAGCATAATTTGATGTTGATGTAACACGTAAACAATTTTTACTATCAGGACCGCAGTCATCAGGGTCCCACAGCAATTCACACTCAGTAGCTATTGAAGTAATTTTATTTTTCACATACTCCTTGAAATGACATAATAATTTAGTGTGGTCAAATATCGTGTTATGAAATATTGTTCATGGCGATGAATAAAATTATAAATCTAAGTGCGTTTCTAAACGATTATAGAGTGAATACATTTCTTATGAATGAACTGCATATAAGATTATTTTTGAAAGACAACCCAAAAAAATATGTAATTTATTAAAAAATATGAATGTGCAGTTCACTCGTCCAACCACCATAGATATGAACACTATATCACGTTCAGATCTCCCAAAAAATAAGTTGAATATTGCTTAATACCTGTGGGTAGTTGACATGTAGATGAGAAAGCGTCTTTAATAAAGCTGAGAGGGTTTATTCGAGCGACCACATAGAAAAATATTGAAAATCAAAGAATAAAAATGTGTACTATTGAGGTATTTATGTCCATCTCATGTCATCATTTATCTCCACCAAACGCATTTCCAAAAATCGAAGAGCTATATTTAAGAGGTAGCACTACTGTAAAGGCCTATAAGTATATTTTTGTGGAAGAAATAAGGACACTGGAGGAAGTTATTGAGTGTAGTTACGTAACAAAAATAAGGCACATTATTTGGGGCGCTCTGCGGCACGTAGTGTAGCTGCTGCAAATTTGGATCTAGATAAAATGGCGTCAAGTAGGTTGACTCTGCACTTCCTAAGCAACGCCTACATCAGATGGTGAAGGATTAAGTTCCTCGCAGCTTAAATCCTTCAAGAAAAAGTCAGATACGAACTTGCACAACAGAGAAATTAAACGGAACAAGTCGGTCAAACAGGCCTTCTACAATTATTCCATAGACATTAATTCCCTGTCCTACCGGTAGTCACTGTCCATCTGGCAACGTTGCCCTTTTCACATCTTCGCGGCAGCGCCCACCCAGGCATCGCTGCAGCGAGTTATCGTTCATTCCGTGTATATGTTTTGTGCATGCAGTACGAATAGGTTAGTCAGCCTTATCGGTATGCCGGGCGGTAATCTTAGATAGCTCAAATACGGCCGATCGAAAATATGTCTCTATCATTCTGAGTTTTAAATGCAAGTGTACGGGGAAACATATGATGTGTGAAACATAGATAATAGGTGCATACAATTACCGGAAGCGTATAAATATTTTAAAATATAAAAAAAATTCATACACTATTCCCCAACCCCAGAATTTCAACCCCTACAATTTGAGCATTTTTGATTTTTTCCATGTTTTTGCCTCTGGCACCGCCACCATTGGAAAGATTATAATAAAACTAGTAGTAGTGACCCTCTGAAAATTTCATCCAAATCCGAGCTGTACTGTTCTAGACGGTCCAAGGATTAGTGGACAGGCAGACCGACGGAAATGAGTGATGTACGTCATATACTTAAATATGCAGTAATTGACAAAAGTATAATAAAATATATATATATATATATATATATATATATATATATATAAAAGACTTTGAAGTTGAGTCATTAATTTTCAGATAATGATTGTAGAAGGAAGATAAACCAACATATGTGTGTAAAAATAAAAAAAAAATTAAAAATGTTACCTTGTTTTATAAAGTATCCTCCCGACAAGTATTTCAGTGCGGACCTGTATTTGATCGAGCGGTCTTGGAGCACCGGCATGCCCTCCCCTGTGAGGTCTTAAGTCACCTGATTCACGAGCCCTTTGTACTACATTCAGCATTTTCGTAAACATATGCCATTTTTTATTCACTATTCACTCACGCGTTACCGACTGACACATCGACTGAATACAACTGAATAAGATTGTACATTGTAGTAAAAACATCGTTTCAAATTCTTTCGCTTTTTTGTTTCCGATGCGATGAACGGATAAGGCGGATTATATCGGTTGTTGCCAAACACGGGCACATAATATTATTATTGAGACAGGGCGGTACTCAAACTTCTAAAGGGCTATAACTTTGTTACTTTAATTTTACCAGAAAAATGTTAAAGGAAAGAAACATTTCTTTTGATCAGATCTACTCACTGTTAAAATAAATGACTCAACTTCGAAGTCACCCTGTATAGACAAATATGAATATTTACCTAAATACCTTTAGAAAACGAATTTATACTTCATTGCTCCATAAGCAAATGCGTTATTATTAGAAAAACTAAATTCCTTGTGTTTACATTATCTGCAATGAACACAATACAAGTCTGAATATAAGCAGTTTTTTATGAGGGACAAAAATATGTAGACAAATTCTTTTCAACATTAGTTTAGTACAGTTTCGTGTCAGAAGAGGATTAGTTTGTGTTCATCAAGTATTGTGAAGTAAGTTGAGTTATTTTAAGACCATGCCGCGTGGTCCAGAAATTTCTTTCGATGTGAAAACTAAGATCATTGAGTTATACAAAGATGGTCAACGTCAAGTCGACATTTCCAAAAATTCGAAGCTGAAGCGTAAAGTACTTTGGTCAATATTGAACAAATATAAACAAAAACGTATCTTGGAAGCCTCTAAGAGAAGTGGTCGGCCTAGAAAACTAAATGCTAGATCAGTTAGATTAATAAAAGTAATTTCGTTCAAAGATCCGTTTAAAACCCCAAGACAAATAGAAGCCGAAATCGAGACAAAAGGAATTGTCAGTGTTTCTACGAAAACTATAAGTAGAAGTTTAAATGATTTCAAGTTATTTGCACGTCGCCCGAGTAAGAAGCCGCTAATCTCGAGGAAAAACCGTAAGGACCGATTACAATTTGCACGGTTGCATCTTGATTGGAGCATCTGTGACTGGAAGAGAGTATGTTTCAGTGACGAATCCAAGTTCAATATGTTTGGATCAGATGATGTTCATTACATTAGACGTCCTAGTGCACAAAGATTGAACCCCAAGTACACTTTGCCCACTGTCAAACATGGAGGCGGGCCTGTTATGGTTTGGGGGTGCTTTTAGGGGTTTGGGACGGGACCTTTACATAGAATAGATGGCATTATGGATAAGTTTGTATATACATACTAAAGCATGTCATTTTACCCTATATGGAAGACTATATGCCCTTAAGATCAATCTTCCAGCAAGATAAAGACCCGAAGCACAATTCAAATCTCGCAAAGAAATTCTTTCTGGATATTAATCCCATTGAAAGTCTATGGGAATACTTAGATAAGCAAATACGAGATAAAAATTATTCAAACAAGGATGAACTTTTTGCCGCTTTAGAGCAAAAGTGGAGACAGATTGATGAATCTTATGTTAAGAAGCTTCTACAATCTATACCGAGACGATGCCAGGCGGTGATTGATAATAATGGTTATGCTACAAAATATTAACTCAAACATGGTTGGTTTTCTATAATTCAATGAACTTTGCTTCTTTTTTCTATAATTGTTTTGCTTTGTCTATATATGCTATAACGAATTATGTATACATGTTGGTGTATTAATAAAACAAGTTAAAAAAGAAATACAGCACAATATTAATTTGTCCATTACTGTATGCTTGATAATTTCCTCCAATATTATTACTTTATTGCAATGTTTCCGCCCTGAAAAGAAATACAAAAAACTTGTTTAGGCCGCTCCACTGGTGTTACCCCTTAAGAAATAAAAACAACCGTATCAGATTCCATGTTGCTGCTGAGCTATAAACGTTTAAATTAACATACAAAACGCTTTAATTCGTCGTTAGTAAGTTGTTCTTATGTCTATGGTGGGAGATAAGTGGCATATTATCCTGTATTTTCATTTAATTTGGCGTTTTAACGACAAGAACAGCAAGGGGATGTTTATGTAAGAAAATTCTTACTTAGCCGCTTCATCTCGAGCATCTAATTTAAAAGACACAAGAGGCCTGCTTTTGGATGCCTCAGCTAAAATGCATAAAACAAGAAGATCGAGACTATTGTGATCCTTTCGAAAAAGTTCTTTGCTTTGACTGTACGATAATTATAAGGATGTTTATTTTAAACAAAAGCCTGACTAGCATTTTCGCTTTACTTTGAAAAAAAACTGCTGTTATTCAAAAATGAATAACTCAATATGAATATGTGGGTTTATTAACAACCGTAAGAGACTTGATTTCTTTACTATTGATTATTGAATGATAACGTTTGTGAATTAATGGTGACAGACCAGTGACTTCAATCTTCTACTTGCTGTTGTATTTTCGGGCTGTAAAATTACAAAATTTAATCTGCCACTTCTCTAGATAGTGAAAGATGACAGAAAAAGTTTTAGCTGAGCTATTCTGCAGTGGTTGATAATGTTTATTCTTGAAGTGATACTTCGTAAGCATTTTCTGACACCTTTTGCTCAGATGTAGTCCTGAACCAAGTAACAATGACACGTAATGTTTGTACTATTCTTAGTGTGTTGTGTGCTAGGATTATACGATATACCTTCATCATCACATATAAATGTTTTATAGTTTTGTGCCATTGTGCTTTTGTTTTCGACGATTGTAAAATAAGACTTTTGGCATCATACGTCTTCGATTGTTTGTAACGATTGGTTTTCCTTCCCTGCAATATCCAATTCTCGTATCAAAAAATTGCTCCAACCACGGATATATTTTGTTTCATATTCAAACGTTTATTTAGGCCTTTATTCACTTTGTCCAGTAATTCTACTTCAGATATAATGAATAGTCATATATTAGAACTTTTAAAAACCTTGACTTGCTCAGCATCTAAAATAGGTATTTTATGGAGTTTAAAGACTTATAGCAATCGCCCCTTTAGGTGCTTGTTACCGTCTCTTTGAGGTCACGATTCGATATTTTGTGCTTTCTAGAGGCGCGGGCGGGGCTGTTATGGAAGTACTATGCACGAACAAAAATTATGAAATTTTTGACCACCTTGACTGATCTTAAATCTCTGAACGCCTCTAATGGTTTTTGGATCGCAAATCACTATGTTTCCTGTATGGCAACAATTTTGTACCGCTCCAATGTGCCCATGCTGTGGAACATGTAGTCAAACTATGATTTCTTACTAGTAGGGTCGTGCAATGCCATACGTCATTAATGATGTCTCAAATGGCCTTATTTATACAGAGTGAACAGTAATATATCTCGACAATACAGTAAATCCGAAAAGTCCGAAAAGTTCATATGAACATGGGTCCTTATAGAGATACAGGGTGACTTAGTACTTTGTATATACAGTGACTTTTTAGTGTGGGCTCGGTGTGCGCACGTTATCTAAAAAAGTTCATTACAAAAATATCTAACAGTAAACATTCATTTTTTAAATGGAAGGCTCTACATTTTCTTGTAGATTTGGAAACACCATTTCAAGCAAAACAATCCGATATGACATACTGTATGTTCATACAAATGATCCGGTAAAGACAAAAATATTTTGTAAGACACGAAGGAGCACACTACTGGCTACAGTTTTTTTTATATCGTGCCTAATAATGTAGTTATCGATCGAGCTCACACTAAAAACTCACCCTGTATAGAACTAACAACATGACCAATACATACAAAAATGTTGTGACTCAGACTGCACTAGTGACCTAGAAATTGGAAAAACTTATCCTCTGCAAAAGCAAGAAACTATGTTCTACGCCGCTGACTATCGAAACTTCTAATGTATTTTTGAATAAGTCATTCAATTTTACGCGGATCCCTTTGGAGAAATATTTGTCAGGCTTATCTTTTTGGGGAAAAATTGACTTAATATCCGTGTAAAAAACCTGAAAGTGGAGTTAGTAAAGTTTCACGTTCAAAATGGGATGCAGTGTGTTAGGAGGGTAATGTTTTGTCCCTATTCAGTCCGTAATTGGCATACAAATTTACAACATCCTGTATTTCGATAATGAGAAATTTTAAGATCTCTGTTTATATGACCTTTTTATGCCATTTGTAGATGTCCCTTCTACTCTAGAAATATTGTCATTGTTTTTGAATCGCTCTGTAATGTAAGTTTTTAAAATAGCCTCATATTTCATTGCAGGCTTAATATTAAATAATTTGTAACCACAAATAATTCTAGCTCACAACATAATGTCCCTTTTAGCTCCTCTGTTGTGTGGACCCATCGCTGGATTGCTGCTTTCCCCTTAAGCCCATCCTACCCTTACTACCCCTTCAGAGAACTATCCACGTAAAGTATAGCTTTATAATATTTATCGTTTATCTATCGCTAATATTCCTCTTAGCATGGACCAATCGTAGAGAGAGATATTCAAGAATTGTGCACTTTTCAGTTATTGAAATGAGAAGGCTTCTACCTTTGGTGATGAGATATTTCAATGAAATTTACCAAACAACAAAGTCCCAATAAATCAAAATTAACGGAGGCATGAACTCATTATCAATCACTGAAGTTGTCTTGCCCTGCACGTCTATTATCAAAAAATCAAGCCATTATTGGTTATATGATTATTAAAAAAAATGAAATGTTAGTACATTATATTCTCGACTGCCTAAGTATTACACTACTTTACACAGAAGTGATCCTCAATAAAGATTTATGCATGTTTATTATGTATTGCTTCCCTCAATAAAAATACTAGTATATTTATTTTATTAGCCGCTATACTTTCTCTAATTTTTTTAATTGTAAATAACTAAAGTTTCTACATTCCCAATGGAAAATGATGCGGTTTAAATGCCTTAGGCGATCGCTAACAAAACTTGTTAGTTCTTGGAGGTCATTGAACGTGGGTTAACGTGGTACACAAAAAATTATTTACGAACCATTTTTTAAAATGTTTGAACCGTCTGAATATGGCAAAAATGTGTGGTTGAAATCACAGAATATTATTAAAAATTAAAAAACATTCATAATGAGACAGTTTTCAGTACTGGATAATTCTCATTCTGACCACCTCAACCATCATTTCAAAAATAATCCATTATTCCACTTTCAAATGTGCTAGTTGTTTAAGGCATTCAAATTGCAACATTTTACGTACTTTTTTTCATTAAAGGATAACACTTTACCTACTTAATTCTGATACTTAACATTCCACATTGAAGATTCATCCACATATGTTTTTTGAGGATTGAGTTGCTAATGCACATTGACACAAATGCATGATTTAACATATGATTATTAGGAAGGGGCACCAAACAACATAACTGAAAGACTTGAACGTTTTCTACTGATTCAAATCTATATCGAATTTGTCATTGTATGTAACTTATATTTGAGTCAACAAGTATTGGGCTGTTTAACCGTTTCTGGGTTTCTATGGTGAAATCCAGAATTATATAGACGGCACAGTTCAAAGTATAGTTAGGACTACCGTTCTCTGTCAATGATTCGGAAGGCTTTCAGTCGAGTTTCTTTTACAAAAAACACCAACCTTAGTTAAACGAGTGGCCAATAGATGAAAAGTGATGGATATTTGCGCTATTTCCGAATTGGAATGTACCTTACGTTCTAATTGACATTGTTGTTCTAACACTCCGTTATTAGTTGCTTATGATGATTCCCGACTCTCAAACAGAAATATACCTACTGTATCGAATCTTATACGTTTCGTCGTATCTAAGAATTACAGAACATCTATGTAAGATATCATGTGCATACGTTGCTACAATATTGAAAAATTTATTAGATACTCCAAAAATTTTTGTTGTATTTAATGAATGACAATTTGTCATGTCCTTCAACAAATGAAGAGAGTCATTTGGCTTCCCAACTGATAGTCTCTTGAGTGGGCTGGCGAAACCTTCCAAAAATCCTTAAAATATCGGTTAAACCGCAGCGGGCGTACAAAAATGTGGAAGGTAGTGTAGTAGTTATGCAGTTGGATTATTCATCGAATTTTGTTCGAATTACAGGCATAAATACTTGAATTGCTTGGAGCTGAGAGTACTCTTATTATTTTTTGTACACGTTCATAATTATATTGCTAAACTGAAATACCTCCAACTTATACATATTTCTTGAGTTTTTAAGTTTTGAGACCCGTGGTAACAAACAACCAGCAAGAGGAAACAAACGTTCCCACATTTCATTTGTAAAGGTTACAAAACATTTGATGGAGTAATATTGACAACAAAAATAGGTTTGACATATTTTAATTCTGCCAAGTACCCACTTGTAACTAATCTTCGCTGAATCTACACACTTATTTATGAAATCTGATATAGTGGAAACTTTTAGACATTAGCAATTTATATGAGGTTTTTTAAAGCAGCTCGTATTAAATGTATGTGATTCGAATAATTTTTTTTTTAATATTAGTGTTTCGTCAATTTTATTTAATGTGTGCGGTGGGATTTTTGGTCTTGTTCCAGGTGGCCAGCTTGGGGAAAAATCCACTGGCTGGATTAGCTGCTCTAGGACTTGGAGGGCTTGCGCCATCTGGTGCCGGTGGGCTTAGTCCAGCAGGTTAGTTGCACCATGATTGAAAACACGAACAGGTTTGAATATCAAATTGTTGCTACCAGTCAATATTTATATCGGAAGATGACTTTTACAATTCAGGTTTCCAAATTTGGCATATGAAGTTGTTTCTAAAGCACTTAGTGCACTTATGAAACTTGAACGATGATGAAATTTCTTCCATTCCCACATGTGGTGAAGGTATAAAATTGCATCTGATAAAAGAGATCAGTTTTACAGGTCACGGAGTAACATCTGGAAGTACACTTCTTCGCTTTTTATTTTTACTACTTTTCAAATTGTAAGATATCACGATATATGGTATCTAATTTCACAGCTTTGGCAGCGCTAGCCGGATCCCAACTTCGCACGGCTAACACCCGCGGTAGCGGTGCGGGCGGTCAACAAAATACGAACGCGCAGACGCACGAGATGACAGTACCGAACGAGCTGATTGGTTGCATCATCGGCAAGGGCGGTACCAAGATCGCCGAAATCCGGCAGATCAGCGGTGCCATGATCCGCATCTCTAATTGCGACGACCGAGAGGGCGGTTCGTCTGATCGTACCATCACCATATCCGGTAACCCAGATGCGGTCGCGCTGGCTCAGTATCTCATCAATATGAGGTAGGTGGATTGTAGATGTTAGCATGGTGAACTTTTTGTCTAGGTGAAAAATATTCTTATGAATGCCGAAAAAGAAGATTAATCTGGTACTTTCCATGACCTCCACTCGAAAATTGTGGATAGCTTAAATGTCATTCGTTTTTGGAAAATTCAAAGGACTCCGAATATTTAAGTACGATTCGAGTGTATCAAAATGCTTAGGATCCTGAATTTTCAACCCCCGATATTCAATTACACCCCAAAGTGAAAAGATAAACACCTAGACTACTCGCGACAAACGCACCACCAAAGATAGCAGAAAGTTGAGGTATGTTTTTATCAGAAGCACTTGTCGAACTTGTAGATGCAAGAAGTATCCTCCAATCAGTTAGTGTACTTTCCACATTATATGTGTATATACACTTTTCTTAGGTACAGGGTGTGGGGGCTACTGTGTAGGTTGACTGCACTTCCTACGCAACGTCGGCATCAGTTATTGAAGGATAAGTTCACAAGTTAAAAAGTCCGAGAGAATCAGTAGACAAATTAAATGGATCAAGTCAGTCAAACAGGTCCATACAATTAGTCTTTAGACATTATTTCCTTACCATACCGATAGCTATCGTCCATTAGGCAACGTTGCTCCCTCCCATATCGTCAGACGCGGCAGTGAACGCCGAAGCACCGCTGCAGTACGATAAGAAAAATCAAGTAGGCCGTTACGCCGGGCGCTGAGCCCAGATAGCAGGAGGCGCGTATCGTATCGTTATCAAGTGTTAAAGACAAATGTACGGGAAAACCTATGATGAAGTATGACTGATAGAAAATGGGTGACATGGTTTTTCTTGATGTACATATTACTCGTATATGCTATCAAAAACATAAAATTTCATTTTCGGATTTTTTTGCGATTACAGTATTTCCTCGTCCGGTGGCGTATGAAGTAGAAAAAAGACATATCACTAATTTTTTTATTTCTTTGCTTACAGAAGTATGTTGCGCGAATTTCTTTCAGTATTGATACAAAAAATTATAAAACCACTAAACAAAAAAGGAAATGGTGCGGAAAGCTATTTCTTTTGCGGGTAGAATGAAGATTTTAGTCATTAATGGAAGTCTTGCAGTCTAAGTACATACTAGATTTAAACATTTTTGTTGATTAAATATAATGAAAATCCTAACACTGTTCGAATCTTAAAAATTTATAGAGCTTGGAATCACTGACATGTCAAAAGAGATTATATTTAAATTGTTTTTCAAATTTAGACATTCCAGATATTTCAGAAACTAGACAAAACTTATAAGTATCAACAGGAGATGCGAGCATTCACAAAAAAGAACTTCAGCTTGAGTTGTGAATGTGCTTTTAGTTTTTGGTGGTGCGTTGATTTCTTTGGAGAAGTGTATAAACGTTTATGTTGCACTTTCTTCTACGTTTTAAGGTGTCTCAAAAAAAAATTCAAGTTTGGGAGTATGCGGATTTATGTTTAGTAGTAACCCTTCTAATTTTGACTCACAACTGGGTTTACGTTTGGCCTTGTGGTAATACTTTATTTATAAAATGAATTTTTGTCCTTTTGTCCCTGACAAAAATATTAGATGCCTAGCCATTATATCGTCTGATACACAAAGAGTAAGTATCAATTTGTCTGTGAGAGCTTCAATGCAACCTAGGGAAAGTTATGAGTTTTGGTATGCAGAAGGAACTTAACTCACTTGATGTGTTTTTGTAATGACGAAATTTATAAAACTCAATGGAACTGCTCATTTTGCTCCTTTTCGTTCAATAAATCCCTGTCAGGCATTCCTTTATTCCAAGTTCATTGTTCTCATTAACACATCAACTGATCCATACATTGATCCCTCTATACAACATATGCAGCTGTTCCTTCAAAAACCTAAAACTGTTGCAAAATGCGATTTTATGCTTTTGAGAAACATGTATCCTTCAATCGCTCCAATATTTTATTTTGCCTCCTATCAGACCTGTTGCAGTCTTATGTTATTGCTCAACAACAAGCACTGCAAGAGGCTCTTTGGGTACTATGTGGTGCAATTTAGAAACAATCTGAAAAATTCTATGCGTATGTATAGCTTGGGCATAAAGATGTGTTTAAATTATGAATATTTTTGTTATTGTTAAATCTTTAACCCCTTATTGCATGATTTTTTTTATTTTCAATGGAAAAAATATATGAGGTACAAGTTAGATAAAAATAATGAAAAAAATCCTTGTTGAGTTTTTATTCAAAATTTTACTAAAAAGGGTATGTACCATGCACTAACAACAAGTCTTATGCAGTTATTCGGTGTGGAATCGTAGGTAACAATTTCTGGCTTTATTTAGGTAGAGCAGTACTTGGCATTTCACACAATAAATATCTGACTGGTATTTGCAGTCGGGATGTTTGCATCGGTTTCTTTCATTTTCTCTCCATTTCGGAAAATGATCCATTCCGTCGTTCCTAACTTCAACTTGGGGAATTTCAGCCGCAGGTCCACTTTTTTTCCAAATAGGCATGTTCAAGATTGGCGTTAGGTCGTCCACGTTTCCTACTCAATGCAGACTTTCCACTCTTGCATAAGGCATCTGCAATAGCTACCTTAAAATCTGCAAGTGACATATAAAGCTTGTTCTGTCTTCTCCATAAAAGCCAACTATTTACAACGCACATATCTATGAAATGAAAGAAAATGCGGAGATCTTGGATCTAATTTTGATGCGTTAGTAACAAAGCATAGAGTCCAATAGATCCACTCCTCCTATGTATTCATTGTATTTTAGACTTGTTTGTGGACACTGCACATCTTTGTAGCATTTCTCGCTTCTAAAAAACCTTTTCTTATTTCCAGTTGGTTGAGAGCCGACATAAGATGATAAAGTTGAGACAATTTTATTGTCATACCAGCAACGAGTACTTAATTTTACACTATCCTTGATAGCAATTTTCTCTTGCCAAGATCCTCTTCCAAGTTTCTTGAACTCCGTTTCCGATAGCATTTTTCAACCTCGAATTCGATTCAAGCGCACAGTACCAAGAGGAAGAATGTCATTCTTGGTCAAGTAAACAACAAGTGGAAAGCTAGTGAACCAATTGTCAAAAAAAAATTGTGGTTGACATGCTTCGGGACTCTTTGGACAAGATTCAGGACCACATTACTGCTTGTTCCCAAATCAGGAGCATCAACAGGTACCACGTTGCTCTGAGCGCCCGCAAAAATGTCGAAGCTGTAACTAAAGCCTGAGAGTCCGCTCAGAACAACAATACTTTTAAGCCCCGCTTGTGTGGTTTTTTCGGATTTTTTTTATTGTTGATCAGGCTTTAGTAGGAATAATTTGCTCATCTGCCCCAACATGCTTTTCAACAGGAATTTTATTCAGTCTTTCTTGTAGACTATCTAGGAAAGGTCTTATGTTGAACAATTTGTCATGTCCAGGTGTGCCACGAGGTATGAAATTATCGTTATTAGTGTCATAACTGTTGATACGTTAGGATGACCTAAATGTGGCGACCAATAGTTTCTTGCTTGGGGCAGTTGAATGCCGGACATATACAAACATATGCCAATAAACTGCTCCAATTCATCATCTGTAAGGTTCATAGGACGATTTATACGCTTTTGTGAGCAATATAAATTTGATTCGGTAGTTATTGCTGAAATCATTTCTTTAGTCAAGAAAAACTTGAGAAACTCTGATGGCGATTCTAAATTACTAACTTCTGAGGGCACATTTAGATTGCCTGTAAATTCTACAAGCTTGGGATCTTTGACGAGATTTCCCGTTCTCGAGGAACCGGGATTCATCTTCTCTGCAATTTCATGTAGAGTCATATTTTCACTATCGTCAGACTCTACATCTGTTTCAGAAATGACCGCGTCGTCATAATCCTCTTCATGATCTCTGTTACCGTCGCTTTCAAATGCTAATATCTCGTAAGGCACTATCGGGTTACTTGAGTCGTCGTCCTCTGATAAATCGGGATCATCACTCTCTTTATTTTCTGGTACCATCCTAACATATTTACTGCTTTCGTAAAATATTTTTGGATCCATCTGGAACCAACATAGCCTTTATTACTACTTATAACCGCATGATGTCCCATATATGAATCAAAACAGTTTTTGTATGTAAGTTCTGAAAAAATTGAAATTGCTGCCCAAACTTACCTTCAAATGAAAGAGTAACAAATAAACTGTCAGCAGCTTTTTTTCTAATGTAAACGTTTCAAATAACAAAAATGTTACAAAAATCGAAGAGATCGACTGTACCACGTGGCGCGCGAATATCAACTTGCACACTGCACCAAGGACGTATTTATTGCCGCAGCGGCGTCGGCATGAACTCAACGCGTTTATTCGTCGGTCCTATATATGAGACATCATGCATTTATTCGCTCTTTAAATTCTATAGCTTCAAAACCTATTAAAACTGGTATGTATCATATATGACTCGGAATGCAATAAGGGGTTAAGTAGTAGTTTTTTCACAAAAAAATGTAATTGCTGACAAGTTTGAATACTCATCTGGGTGTTGCAGAACTGTATTGGGAAAATTAAAGAACGAACTGAAAATTCCCTGTACCCATGATGTGGTGTTTAACATTTGACCGTGTTGGATAGTATAGGCCACTGGTTCTTGCAAAAATAAGTATCGTTTTTTTGGCATCCATGCGAATTCTGATTGAGTGCTCCCCCAATGTTCGTCTTGCCAGGAGGGACTTTGTATCAAGTGAAACAAATGTTTTACTGAATTTCATCACATTATCGAAGGCCCTGACTGCTCATATTCGTAATATAAGTGTAGTTCAAAAATCATACATGCTCGCTAGTTTCCTGGAAAGAGCATATCAACATACACAATTATAGAGCATGGTCAACGAATATTATAGAGCTGGTGGTAATATACAATATGACATTTGAAGGGTCATTTTATATTCACTTCCTAAGTCAAGACATATGTAATATCTACATATGATGCTTTCGTCCATCCGACAAAAAGACAGTCAACCATGGACAGCCATTACATGCTTTTGGGCTACTCATCGACATGGTCTAGACTTGGTCGAACTGACGAAAGCATCATGTTTAGTTTTTGCAGTGGCACGTAGACTACATCTACTATACAGCTAGAATCTAGCGGTGACTGGGCTATTAAACGTAAACTGAGATCTTTGCATTTCCAACTGCTGTTCACTCTCCACAGTGGTCGATTTTGGTGACAGATGGCGCTTTGCCATGTCTTATTTCGATAGCTGTAATATAGAATGAACGATTTCATAGTAAAAGGAAATCTGGCCGCACAGTAAATTTTCCTGACAACATTGTTCATACCCTGTATATTTGAGTAATGCAACAAGCTATACATCCCCTTGAAACCCATCAGATAAGTTTGAAATCACCTCAATGTACTACAACGCCCCACGTCCCTGATCCTTGCGATCCTGGTTACACGCTCCCGCTTTTCTTTCCCATAGCGTCGAACTGCAGAAAGCGAACCTAGAAGCGCAGAACTCGCCCGGAGGCGGCAGCGGTACCAGCAACTCGGCCGGCTCGAATTCGACAAGCAACGGGGGCAGCACCACAGCGGCCGCCACTTCGCTGGCTAGCGCGATCCCCATAGCGCAACTGCTAGCCAAGCCGGGGGCCCTGAACGCCCTAACGAGCCTCAGCGCCCTCGGGGGCCTGTCTGAGCTATTGGGAGCCACGGTGGCTGGCGCAGCTGGCGGACCGCCCCCCGTACAAACCACCGGAGTCACGCACAGGCATGGGGGCGGGAAGGGGTTCACGCCCAGGATGCGATCCCCGGGCGGGGGACCTTCTGATGGCTCAAAGTTGAAGAGCGAGAGAAATAAGTTCAACCCCTACTAGGTGATGAGTGGATGGCGGATCCTGAGGTGATGATAATATGGTTGATTGGCTTTTATACATGGTTTTTTGTATGGTTGGAAAATTTCAAGAACGATATAATTCTTTAAGTGAAAGAAGTTCTTGTACCTTTTGATTGAGATCTCCAGGATTTACCTAAAAACCGGGTTAACTGAATAGACTGCTGAAATGTTGGAAAAATATCAAAAGCTGTGACTTGCAGACTCATATAGTTATATCTATTGGAGAAAAATATTGATTGCCATAAAATTTCACTTTTATCACTGTTGTTGAATTATGAACTAAATACACCTCTGATAATATCTGCCGGTTTAAAAAAAAGCCCTCAACCATAGGTAAATTATTATATATTCACAAAATCATCCAGGGTCTTTTTCTGTTTTATTCACCTAGTATGTTGAATATATTGCGTACGTTCAGTGATCTTTAAAATTAGATTTTTCTGCGCTTCAGCAAAAAATCGGGTTGTCAGTTGTTCCTTTTTTTGAACTTCTATTGAAGGAAATTGAGTTTATTTTATATTTATGTAATATTTTCAGTTACATTTGGACAATTGGCAACTCTATTTTTACAATCTTTGATCTAGTACTCATCGACTTTATACTGTTCTCGGATCTCGTCTAAGTATTTTTGCGTAAAGTTCGTGTTTTCACCGAAACATGATTGTAACGGAGTTGTATAAAGTTGATGATTTTATTTATAACTAAGCTGCTGTATTTACAATGATAATATAGGAACAAATCGATTCGTTATTCGCATTAAGCAAAAGAATTATTTTTACAATCAGTGGTAGCGTCAAACATTTTGGTTTATCGTTTTCCTGACCATTTATTGGTTAGTTCTCATACATGCGTTATTTACGAATTTGTATAAATTATGTATAAAAAAGTATATGCACATAAGTCTTACCTATTCACTTTACTAACTTAGTTGTAGTTTTGACAGGGTATAAAATTTACGGTTAAACTTGTCTAATTTTATTTTTGTAAAAGTTTTGGAATAGAACTACCGGTATATGCGAATCGAGCATTTTCTGATATTATTATTAGGTATACGAGTATGGTTTTTATTTTTAATATTCGTGCGTGATGGAAGAACGACCTATGGCTTATACAACATACATATACAGGGTGGTCTTCAGATATTTTCTAGACGTTAATTTTCATTGATTTTGTGATGGAAATGACGAAGTTGATGAATCCAATGTGATACACAACAATTAAATTTGTAGCAATATTGCACTGATCAAAAATCCTGAGTTGATTATAACATATATATATATATATATATACATATATATATACATATATACATATATATACATATATATATATATATATAAACATTAAAAATGCAAAATTTATACATTTTGAAGGCTACTTTGTATCGTTTGGATTTTAACTAAATTTAAGTTTTTCATTGAAGCTTTCTAACCTTCGTAGTCAATCTTCACGCAAATATAGGTTAGTTTAGGACTTCTTTCAGGCGCGCTTTAGTTCTACATAAGTTTGTATACAGAACATACGTGCAGCAAGAATGCTTACATTGTAGGATTTAATATCACATGCGTACATCCGGTAGATGTGTATCTATGATGATAATAGTTATTTTTTACATTATCTTTAGCGTTAATATATTATTTTACGATGTGTATCGACTAGTATATAAAATTACACTGTATTTATCCAGCAGTACAATACAATTTATGTGTTCCCTTAAATTGGTCTATTATTTTCCCAAGAATATGTTTTTATCATAGAATGTGACATACACATAGTCAACAAATGCATTTTGATTGCATATTCACACAGAACAATAATGTTAATTTTAGTCATATTCCATATATTCCAAAAATAGATATTTTTTTAATTTCATTTGGCATTACATTAATGGTGTCATTGCCTCTTCACAACAACATATTATTGCAAGAGCTTATAATTACACACTTGTATACCTATGTATTTGTGTTTGCTGAATCAAAGTGTGAGGTCAAAATCTTCCCTTTCGGGATAACTTGGAAATTGATCACTTAAGAGCCAGCTCATAAAAGGCAAACATGATTTAATTATTAATTTAAAAATTGAGGTCAGACCATAATTATACGTTTTGAGAGGCTGCTGTCAGTGTATAAGCCAATTCTCGTAAAAAAATTATATTCATTCAAAAAAGGTCCTTTTATGAGTATGCGTCTATTCTGACAGTAATGAAAATTTGGTTGAAGGCTTGACATCATTTAATTCGATACGAGTTCATACTGAGCTATACATATTATAATACTTAGATTGTTCTGTTTTCATTATATATATATATATATATATATACGTTCGCAGCAACATTTTAGTATCCATAAAAAATCCCTTTTGCGATCCTCTCCTAAAAAGCGACTTGCCGAATTAGGACAGAAAACGTAATTCTTTTGTTTTTGCACTATTTCGAAAATTATTACTAACTATTTTAGTTTCGGAACCTCTCAATAGCATCCTGATCTTAGGATCCCGTGTCAGGTTTGTTGTTCCTACAACTTTACTATATTGATTTGGCGAACCTGACAAAAAATTTCGAAAAGTTTGTTCATTTTTCAAGCACCTAAGGAAATATCTCGGTTGTAAAAGAATTACGTTTAGCGCTCCTGTTTCGTGCAAAGCTAGTAAAAGTGAGCATAAGTGAGTACACCTGTGTGTCCAACCATCATCCAAAAATGCTGCCTGTCCATCTATGCCTGTCCGATCAAGCCCTGACGACCCGTACATCTGCCTAATCAAAGTCCAAATCCAGAAGCCAATCACCACCAATTCCAGATGTCAACCATCACCAAATCCAGAAGCCAATAAGAAGAACCATACACCACACACAAAATCCCGGTAAGCTGTCTCACCATCCTATGATTATTATATCCTCGATGCCTGTCATTGTCTTTCATGCTTATGTTATCATCTTTATCGCTCAGCTAAAAAGAAAATTCTACATTTTTCTGTTTTTGAACTGAAATGCAAAATCTATCCTGAAGTAGCGGAATATGAACTGTTCTGTTTTCTTTTTTTTTGTTGAACAGCGTTTTCTTAATTTGAGTCAAATCGAGCATAAATAGTAGTAGTAGTACCACGATCACAAGCTGGCTCTTCTTTTGACAAGTTTGTCCAATCCTCATCCAATCTGATTCTGGAACGAATGTACACATATAAGGATATATCATATTTTGTAATGTAGATATTGATATTTTAACGTTGGCCGTATAAAACTTCGAGTTCCAAATCATTTTCATCTTATTAGTTGATAAGTCTGCAGAAGCACTCGTCATTCAAAAATAGATGAATGTAAGAGGTAATTGCAATAACATTTCAACCTTGTAATCCATTCTCCTTTTTCCTTAGCAACCTAGAAGGGATTTATCTCGAGCATATTACTTACTATTTTACTTCCCACGCCCATTGGCGAGGGAGTATTGTATTCACGAAAATTTCGACTTTGATGAAATTTTGACACAAGGTTACTACTATGCCAAGGACGGAAAATATTTGCAGATTTTGTAAGTTGATCCAGTGATGGCGGAGTTACATGAAAAAAAAACTAAAAAATGAAAATTGTCCAAACCCCGTTTTTTGACGTTTCAAATAATTCTCATTTTATAGATTTCTTTGAGAGGGAAACAACTGGGGTTGGGAAATTGCAGTGGGTGGGGAGGGTATATTTCAATTATTTGGCGTAAGTATATTTATATGCTCCTAATCCCGGTAATTATACGCACTTGTTAGACATATTTCACATATCGATTTCCTCGTACATTTAATACCCACGTCCAGCACAGCCAAGATAGATTAAACCTGCCGCGATCTGGCTGCTGCTGCTGGTGAGGTTTACTCATCGCTGCCGTGATCGCAATGTTGTGACGTGGGAAGCGAAAAGTCAATCAACTTGATGCTATCTTTTAAATTATTTAATGTAGAAGGTGTTGGATATTGAGAAAACTGTTATATTCGTACAAAATAAGGTTATTTATTTCTAACTAATAATTATACAGGTTGTGTATTCAATGATTACTTAGTCTAAAAAGCGGCAACGCGCGATTTCGAGCGCCCTGCTGCAGCTCGGTAGGTGCGGCCGTTCGAGTGTGGGCGCTTCACCTGAGGAGACAGCGTTGCCGTTCTTTAGCTTAATGCTTGATATTCCGTAACACAACCTGTATATATTTATACATATATATATATATGTATATAATGTAGTTCAACATAAAAGCCATGATAAATGAAAAATCTGTAGAAAATAGTTCAGTTTTTATGTCTTCAAAGCAACACTACCTTTGCAAAATCCCATCGTCGAAATAAGAATATTGTCAGCATAAAGTTCTTTGAAAGACTTCTACGACGTACACATCACCCACATATAATTTCAAATGGATCAACAATATTGATTTGAACGTATAGAATGTCGCTATCTATATTCTATGAATATCGGGTTATTTTCTAAATCGGAACTAACAATGTTTTATTACTTCAACAGGATAACCATGGAGACAGCTGGTTTACCTCTGCCAGGATACCACTACTTGGCTCCCAATCATATTGTGAAGGCCCCAATCCATTGAAATGAATGGCTGTTCACCACTCCTCTAAACATCACCAACCCACCAAATTACTCAACAATCAGTCAGTGAACTAACAACTCTTTCACCTGGCTGAACATAATACTAACATATAATCGCCAAAGCGCTACTTTCCATTTTTGTGAGTCCATCAACACGTACTATTTTTTTTTAAGCTGGGGAAAGCTTTCAGATGTAGTTGAAGTACCACTTCAAGCTTTTACATGATTTTCCAAATTTTCCACGTGTGACAGCGATAGATTTCGAAATTTATATGGAACTTTTCTTACGGTAAGGTTATGTCCCGAAGTTTCAGTTGTAAGATTTTGTTGTCCTTCAGTGCTATATAGAAATTCTCTTAATATTTTATATTGAACCTAAAACTGGGCTAAGCTAGTCAGTATTATAAAATTTGTGATCGATTCTAGACAAAACACAAGCACTGTCTGAGAAAAAAGCACTTTGGAGAAAAAATATTTTATGATCATTGGTAATATTGGTTTTGAATTAAATGAATAAATTATCATATCTGTGATCTTAACTTGCAGTGTTATGTTGATTTATCTATTCTAAAACAATTTGGTGATATTATTTAAATATCGGCTTTGAAATACACACCTTTATCAAGAGGTTTACTCCATCTACAACTTTCTACTATATTTTCTCACAAGCTAAAGGTACGTGTTGATTGATGACTCAACATCCAATTAGAGATAACGCGCTTTTGTCTGATATCTCTGATTGTGTATGTTTTTTGAAGCGGTAACTTACAAGATTGGTATGAGGGATCAAACCAAAGAATTTTTATTTTAAATTTTTTACAAATAATACGCTATATTTATATAAAGTATTTAGATACGAGTCATGAGCATGTGTTTTGTTTTTTGTTTTATTTTGCGCTGTAGTTCCATCTGATCGGATTGGATTGTTAATATTGAGAATATTTTAGATGAAAAAACTGTACATATTAATATGTATTGTGCAAAAAACTGTTATTGTCCTGATCTAAAAAAGCGACGTTTGACTCTTTTCAATTAATTTTTGTGATTTTATTTTTTTAAAAGTGTCAGGGAGAAATACTTTCGTTGGAGAAATTCTGCATAGGATAACTCCTTTCGAAGCAGCTCCAGAGTAGTTTCTAAGTCAACTATTATTTTTAGACTAATCAGTATTGAAGATACTAACATATAATAAAAGTTTAGCAATAACTAATAGAAAAACGTTCTAAATTGACAAATAATCGTGATATGACTTAGATCGGTATTTATAAATTTGCTCAATTGAAAAAATGCTAAATAACCTAGGATTAAATGTGCCAGAGCTTTTGATTATTGTGCGAACGAGAATTTAGCAGGACAATCACAGAACATCAATCTCGTTGTTATGAACAAAAATATTATTTTAGGATGTAAGTCACGTATAACGTATTTTTTTGTTGTATTTTTTATTTGATTGCAAACGCAGTAAAGTCATACTAATGGCATAGGTAGGATATACGTTGGTTGGACATTGTTTAAAAAGCTCTCTGAACTTCCATCAAATGTAGGTGGGCATATGCATTTTACCTTTTGCTCAAATTTCATTTAAGTTCATATATTTACATACAGAATGTTCTCTAAACACGGAGTACAATGACGAGGAGCTATTCTTTGTAATGTGTCTAAGATTATTTTATTTTCAACATGAGGCAATTGTTTAAATTTTCAATGGCGGTACTTTGATAAATGATCTAGGTCTTTACGAAAAAAAAAATAATTACTCAAAGTAACATCACGTTTATAATAGGTACAATTATATATTTATATATTATATATAAAACGGTTTTCCATTACTCTGAAATTCTGACGATGTTATTTATGTATCATCATTTTAATCTCCCCACCTAAATATTTCGAAAACTGCGCATTCTAGCAAAAAAGTCTCAAAAAAAGGTGTAGGCTGATGGCGACCCTGGCGATAACCTTGATTGTCAGCTTTAAGGTCCTTTCAAGGTTATAGGATTCCCCCTTTTTCACATTGATATTGAAAATAGCAAGATTTACGTCTGACCACCACCTTGGCAATGACCTTGGATATCGCCTGCAAGGCCAAAAGTAGACATCGAAAGCAATTTGTCCTTGCAAAAGAGTTCATCAGTTGTGAGGTTTGTGGGATCAGCCAAAGGTGACCTTGACCATGACATTCAAGGCCAAGTCAAGGTTTCCAAATTAAACTTCTCATTTCTAAACTGGAAATAGAAACGACGAGATTTTGGGTGCGAATGTGGTTTTGATCTTAAATAACATTTAAGCTTGATACGATCTTTTGCCTTTGAGTTCAAATTTGGACTTTAAATTTCCTGCTTTTTCCATTTCCAATGTTTAAATGAGAGCTTTCCGTTGGAAATTTTTGCTTTCAAGGTCATGCTCGAAGTGACCTTTGGGTGAAACCTAACCACTGTGCTGTCGAACATTTTTTAGATGTCCTCATTTGACCTCGAAATGGTCTGGAAGGCAATAGTCAAGCTGGTGACGAAAGCGATCTTCCGATGTAAAATTTGTTCCTGTTTTCAATTCCGATATGAAAAATAGGGGTTCTGTTTGAAAATGAAAATATTCACTTGACCTGAAAATGACCTTGAAGGTGGTAGCCAAGGTCACTGTCAAGGTCTCCACCATTTTACCCCTTCAGACTCCTACAAGATTCGATTGAAGCTTTTTTTGTGGGATGCGAATTTTCGAAATATTTAGCTGGGGAGATTAAAGTGGGACACCGTGTATAATTTGAATCAAAAGTTTCGATGCCGTGGTTAAATATCTATTTTGAGCTATTGATTGAAACTCGGAGAGCAATTTTTATTTGCTGTTGACGTTTTTACGTTCAGAGTGATATGGGCACTTTGTTTATTTGAATATAAATTTATAATTTTTGCATTTGTTACATTGGGCTGTGGATAATAAGTATTCAACTGTTGATTAGGTGTAATTTTATTCTTCCAAACGATAGATGTGCCAAAAAATCTTTCAATCTTACTACCTATTTTCATTTTTCCTTATGAAGCTCAGCTGGCGTGGAGACGTAATGTCCTTGAAATATTTTTACCACGCTAGTAGGTTGAGCTAAACTAACTGAAAATGCTCATTTCACTCCTTTGCCCGGGCAGCTTGAAAAAAAGTGGTTAAAATGTTTATGAAAGAATATTTATCAGCTTTTATGTCTAGACTACGTTTAACCACGATTTTTGAGGATACCCGGTTATACATAATTTTTAAAATAATTTATCACTGAAAAAATGTATTTTTAGCCGAGTAGTTTTAGCTGTGATCACTCTGTGTAACATGCACTGTCGCATCATGAATTTAACATTTTCCTTTCAGGCATAATAGTGCTTTAAATCATTTACCTTAAACTGAGGTATTAAATATCGATTTTATATTCCCTTGGACGGCAAGATTCTGGCTACTACCATGTAAAAAACTAAAACGAAAAATCCATAGTTTGAAACTGCGCTTCACGCAGGAAACATCACCGCACCAAGGTAGAATATACAATTTTAAGTTTCAAACAGAGAGATTCATCAGCCGAATAATTTGGTGTCGGCAGGGTATTACAGAGAAAGCTTTTTGTCTAAAATATATCCGAAAACGGACCTACATATACATACAAAAAGGTATGGGCACACCCCATTTTTTGATACTAAATTTATCGGAAAACTAAGATCCAAATAGTCATTTTTGGTGGCAATAGATTGGGCAAATTGAAAACAATAAAAGTATAATACGAATTATGAAATTAAAGAGTCAAAATCACTAAAAAACAAACGAGTGGATAAGTATTGACAAACTTCATTTGCAGTTAGTGCTTTGTTACCATACCATTTGCATCAATTATGGCCTGAAGCCATTATTTTACGGAAATTACGAGTTGGTCCCATTCCTGCATAAGAACATCTTGTAGCAGTCGTTTGTCAGAAATTTTACTTTTTCGGTCTTTCAGGTACAGCAAGCACCACAAATGTTTAATGGGATTGATATCCTACATTGCAGTAGTTTTTTTGGTGTATTCACCTGTTTTTTTAGTTGTCAATACTTTTTTGACCCTTGAATTTCATAATTCCTATTATTATTCTTAAATTATTTTTAATTTCCTCAATCTGTTGCCATCAAAAATTACTAATTGGATGTTTCAAATAAATGTAGTAACAGAAAAAAAAAATCATTTTGTTTTTATTTTTTACCCACTGTATATCGCTTTACTAGAAATATTTATCTCTGGTATCTGGATGGAGATCCCAAATTATCAGGCTGTTGTTTCTCACAGAAATAATATGTATAAAGTAGATACGTTGTTTTCTAATCTTATTCTGAAAACAATCTTGATTACTAGTGATTACTATCAATTTTTCTGTTTTTATTTCTTAAATGCTTGTTACTATAGATGTAGTCATATCAATATTCTAGTCTTCTAACATTTTAAACTAATATAATCAGTCTAGTCACAACTTTGTTTAAATGTTATTGGAGTTAAATGTAGCACAAAAAATGTTTGCAGCGTTTTTGTATAAAAAATGTTGGCTCAAATTTGGTCAGACTTTCTTATTAGAAAAATGCATGCTGTTTTAAAAAAAGACAGCTACAATGAGCTCCAATGACTAGGCTTACTTATTGCAAATAACAATTTGATCTTAACGTTTGACTATAAATGGGGACAATCTATCATGTTATCCCTTCTCATTAGATATAATATTATGACTGTTCTTAAGATATAGTGTTAATATGGTTCAGTCTAGTCACTATTGTGAAATAAAACTAACAAAATGTCACATTTATTTGGATTTTGTCAGACGCGCGTTTAAGGGTGCAAAAGTGGTAATACATCATTGTAGTGACTTGACTCAAATATGTGCCAATTAAAATGGATCAACATTTTCTCAAGAAGTAACACAAGTGTACAAAAGTTCAATTATACCTTGAAACAAAAAATGTACTTACCATATACATATATAATATATGACTGTGTTAAATAAGCATGTGAAGACATACTTAAAACCGGTTATGGAATTTTGTACAGAACCTAATAACTACCCGTGTTTTATCCAAAAATGTACAGAGTGACCAGCTTGCAGTTTCCATTGGGATTTTCATATCTACTGTTACCACTAACTTGAAGAGCTTTTTGGTCACCCTGTAAACTCGCGATTGTAGCTACAATCGTGTACGTGATAGGAGGTTTCAGTTCCAGATGAAAAAAATAGACTACCAAATTAAACTTCTATTCATGTCTGTTCAATTTTCGTTCAGTACGATCTCCTGAAAATGTGAATGAAACTATATACAGACTTTACAAGTTCTGATATAAATTACTATAGTTTACGCAAACGTTTTTTCTTGGGTGCTTATAACTTTCTATCATGTCTCAATACAAACTATGTAACGCTTCCAACCATCTAAATGAGATGACACCTCAATGATTGCTTCAGTAGTACCATGTTGTAGATATCCAGATAATCATCAGAGCGCTAGCGCACAGAGGAATCAAAGATATTTTTTATAAATTTCTAGTAACTAATTGGGTTTGTGGGTCTAAAGAAACACAGTTTCCTCTTACAAAGCTGCCGACGTTTCGGAATAATTTATTTCCTTTAGGGCCTGCTACCATCATATGTATAGCAGATTCCATCGTAAAAATCCATGTTTATGTAGTGCACTGTCCAAAAAATTTTAAATTTTCGTATGAAAAATTATTCTTCCAATGACTCTTATTTGTATAAATTTCTAGAAATTAATTGGTTTCCTGTTACAAAGTTGTCGAATAATTATCTAATTCTTCCTAGAAGAGTATCTGTGCGCTTCGCTCGAATCATAGTCGTCGGTATGTAGAAATCTTGTAACTCTTAGCGGGGGCCTTAACTAGATTGTGCGCGTTCGTTTCGGCTATGATGTTGATATAGTTCAAGTCGTGTTGTGTCAGGCAATCAACGGTGTATACAAACAAAAAATAGAGCTTTCCACGTCGTATTCTATGTAGCGATACGCGCTCGGTATCATAAACAAGGTGGTGGATAGGGGCCCGTATTTCCAATGTTCTTTTGGATGTATCGGAGATCTGACTTTACTATGAATACTTTTCTCATTTCTCATCCTAGGCCTTGATTCATGATCAATTCATCACGCCGATTTTGACGTCAACCTCAACCAAAAATTTATCATGAAGTAAATACTCGCGATGTCCATAGTCTAACCCAATATTTCTCATCCCAAAATTAATAGCGCCCCATTTGGAGCTAGATGGTATAGCTCTAAAAAATTAAGCCGGTTCCAAATGGAGCAATATATTTGATTTTGGAATCGTAAAGCGATTGTGAATAGGCAGTTTTTGAAAAATATGTTTCAGTAATTTTCTGTTCTTTCGTATATTTAATTATTCATGGAGTGCGTGCTGCACCGGGCCCATGTTCACAGCCTCAGAAAGTGTGCCAAAATTTGTATTTGTGTACGTCGTCATGTGTTAGTTTTGCGAATTTCACAGATCAGTTGCTGATAGTAATATTTAGTAACAACTCAAGAAATTTATATCAGTCTCCTGCATAATTATACGCATAAACAAGAATAGCGAACGGATCATGAACTATCTAAGGGAAAGTAGTTTTCTCTGAATGGTATAAATTAAATTTCTCTATAAAACTATTGTTGAAACTGGCGTTAAGTCAGACTGCTTTTTAAAGTGTAGACAGATTCTTCCATATGCATAAACTATTTTTTGAATCTTGCTATGATTGGAAAGTGAATCACAAAATCAGGGGACGTTATTTCTTTCGGTTCATTATTCATTTTTGTTTTTAATTTTCTGTGATACTCATTGTGATATTTTATTTCATTGTGCCATATGAAATATGAACAATCAGCAACTCAATCTGTGGAATCATAGACCAAATACAGTTTAAAGAAATGTGTGAAATATACTATTTTAAATTTTTGTATTTAGAAATACAATGTGACTGATTTTTAACCAAATATTTTTGCAAAATCGTCTATGATGTAATTATTCGTCAAACAAAAAAAGCTGAACATTTCGACCAACATCAATAGAAGAGTATACATTGGAATGACTAATTTGGACAGTAGCTGCATAATGATTTTGTGGCTGTGGTTGATTTAAGACGACATATTTGGAACCACATCAATATCTCTGCTCCACAGATATGCTCGTATTATCAAAGCAAGCCTTCGTGATAGTTATTAAAAATAACGAGACTTGCTAAAATGTTATTTTTGGAGTTGGGACTTATTCAACAATTAATTAACCTTTCTACCTCAAGATAGCCAACCTTATGCTATATGCATCCGCATCCAAAGACTATCCGGCATAAAATGAGATACCACAGCGTCATCTACGAGAATTTGGCACAGTTGTTCCTATATTTACTTTACATACTTTGAAAAGATTAGAGTCTCATAGTTTGTACATATATATATAGGCTGTCCCGAAAGTTGGGACTTACCAGGCTCAAATATATGGGATTTGACCACTGGTCAAATCATGGAAATTCGTTTATCAATGGATCATATTGTGCCGATCAAAGGTTTCAACGGGCGTGAACAGCCTAGCAATGCTTTCCATTTGAGATACAGGGTGTCAAAAGATTGGTGCATTACCCCTGCATGTACGGTTGCCTACATCATTCAGAGATACGAATTCGGTTAAATGGGTGCAGAGTTGCGCGTTTGGGTAACTAAGAAAATGACTCTTAGAAAGTTTCACCAATTTCTGAAGAAAACGAATTTTTTAAAAATAGTTTTTCTTTGTTACTGTCATTATTTGAGGTGGGACTTAAAAATAAATTAAACATTAACATTGCGACTTTTTCTTCTCTACAATCAGTCATAATTAGAATTTCAATATGAATGTTTCGTCTCTTGCTCTCATTTTATACCTTTTTTGGACGTGGGAATATATCACTTGGTTGGATATGCTCTAGTAGAATACATTACTAAATTGTACATCATAGTTAAATATCCCAGATTTTGCGTACATACTCCTCTATTGATGTAGTTGGTATATACTTCTTAAACTCGCTAAATTCCAATGTAAAAAGGTCACAATCACAAGATATCGTTTATATAGCCTTCATTAAATACAGGGTGTTATCGATAAGAATTGTATTGTAAGTAGTGTTTAACAGAAATTTTGTCTATATCAGAAATTTAAATTATTGACAGTATTTGTTTCTTCAGCGTGTGAGAAATATTATATTTACTATTATTAGTGATGTAAGCCAAAATTATATTATTCCATTTTGTACGCCCTATTACATCATGAATCGCGATGACTAATTTTGAAAAAAATGTATCGTGCGAATTAGGACAAAACTAATAAATATTAATTGATTCTTCTGCAAGTATAATGTTGTTCTTTCTATGCATAAGGATAGGCACTTCATAAGCAACACTTCAAAATTAGTCTTCATCCGTTTTGTCTCGAATCTTCGGTCGTCACGTTAGATAAGAGTGAGCTTTCCTAAGGATTTTATGCAATACGTCAGCTGGAGGTATCTTTGAGTATTATTACTATACTATTAATTTTAATACACGTTTTTTATAGATACCTTCAGCTGTAATGAATACCTCCTTAAAGATGCATACAGTATTTTTGTCTCAATAAACATGTTTCATTAAAATTGGTCTACTCGAGCACTTTCGTGACAAACTGTTTCGTTTTGGGCTCAAAATGTTCTATCGCATATCTTTGAACTAAAATTAACTATAATCTCTATGGTGTGTTCGTTTGCTGGCGATAATAACCGTTATAAAACACAACAATAACCACTGTATACTTATCGGATAAATCAGGTCATAGATATTTTGCTGGAACATTTCGAATTCAAATCTAACCGATTTTTTCAATTATTGTGTTAAGTAAAGAACTACATAGATTTATATGTGTATGCTATTCTAGTGCTTTTCGCTTTAAAGACCACAACACGACAGTTAATGTATCTAAAGTATACTCACTTCCAAGATAAAGTGGCTACAATCAGGTAAATAACCTCCAGATATTTTTCTGAGCACACCTGCAATTATTGTCGCGCTTCTAGCAATGTTTCGTAAATGTACATGCTTATTTGCATAAACAATGTAATTTAAGAATGATAAAATTCCGTTACTCATTCAATTTGTGTTTTATCATTCTTTGAATTATGTTTTATGAAGTTGAAATTGTAGGCACTGCATCTTGGAAATGAATAAATAGAATAGAGTAGTAGGCACGCTGTTACTCTTTTATTGTTTCATCTGTATTTCCTTCTAGGAACAACTTTCGTCATATCACCTTCACATATCCATTTTTCATGACTGCAGTTTAGAGAGATGTTCCTGTGCATTGCTTTGACCTAGATACAATGTACAGCAGCCCATAAAAATTAATATATTAGAACTTATCCGTAAATTTTTCAGGCACCTCAAAAATAATGAAATACGCTTCTTTATTTTTTAGGCTTTTGAAATCATGAAAATAGTGGTTCTGTTAGATTTTTCTTTAACAGTTTTGTGTGGCCCCGGAAATAAGGATCCATAATTCATCTACGTAATTTGTTTATATTATGTATATAATCAATTACTAGATAAGTGTTTTGTTCCAATCCATTTCAAAAAATCCTATGTTAATATTCCTTAGTATTCAGCCTTGTGCGATGAGCGGTTTGGGAATGAAATCACAAATTTTGAGTCGAATTCCTGCAGACAAATATTTGCGCTTTGAGTTATGCTCTTGAAATACGTACAAGGCTCACTATTTATATTTTGAGCCTAATAATGAAAAAAAAACTAATTTGTCATTGAAAATCATTTTACAGTTTTTCAAAATATTCTCCATTATGATCTATACACTTTTTCATGCATTCGAATTATTTTTCATAACACATTTTCCACTCCGCTTGAGACATCTCCAAAACATATGTATACTTTATGAACTCATCAACAGCTGCCGATGAAAATCGTCGTCCACGCAATTTATTCCTAACGTACGGGAATAAAAAGAAGTCGTTGGGTACCAAGTGGGGACTGTATGGAAGATAACCCATTGAGTACTCAAATAGTCCCTTGTTTCACCAGAGACATGAGAACTCGCATTGTCTTGATCAAAAATGATCCGACGGCGCTTGGTTTTCCTCATTTCACCGAAGACTTTCGGCAAACAAACAGTTGTGTACCATTCAGAATTAACTGTTCTACATTCCTCTAAAGCTACTGTTGCCACATGACCAGTTTTTTCGAAAAATTAGGCGACCATTTGTCGCGGAGTGCTTTGTCCGCGACGAACCTTTGTCGGATTTGGCTCGTCTTGAAATACCCATACAGTCGACTGCTGTTTCCTTTTCGGTTCATAAGCATAGGTCCATGATTCATCACCTGATACAATCTTATACACGTCTTTTGAAGCACCGCCGTTGTATTTTTCGAGCATCCGTTTTCACCAATCGACACGAGCCTCTTTTTGAGCTTTTCTCAAATTATATGGAATCCAACGAGAACAGACCTTTTTCACAGCTAAATGATCTTGTAATATTTTATGTATGCTAGTGGAGCTAATGACGATCTTGCATTATTAGTTTTTGCACAATATCAAAGTTTTGTGGCACAACAATTGATTTTGGGCATCCTTCACGACTTCCGGCCACGATTAAATTTGTTATACAATCGTTTCACAGTGCCACAGTATGGGGCTTCATCACCAAAAGTCGAAGTAAGTTGATCGATGCATTCCTGTCTTGTTAAATCCACGTCGAAAGTCGTAATAGATCATCGCACAAAAATTTCCACGAGTCAATTCCATTTTTTTTTTACTAATCTCTATAAACGACATAAATCGTGCTGAAATGATAAAACGTTCTGGAGAAGCTTGTTTAAAAATGTCAAACTTGCAGCTGGAAAAGTCAGATGGAGCCTAAGCATATTTGATGTTGCCGAGGCTCAAAATATAAATCGTGACCCGTATAAAATATACATACATTTTTCGGAATAAAATCATTTAACCTTTTGAGCTTTAAGGAGATCGCCAAAACGTTTTTGTTCAAAACTAATAGAGAAATATAAAAAGTGAGCTGCGCGAAAACTCAATTCTTATATTTGGACATTATTCTTGGGCTACTTGAAGGTGATTCTGTAGAAATCTAACAAACACATTCTTAACTGTGATTTCAAAACGTTTGAGAAATCCACTCAACCCTACACACTTGATATTTTGAACAGTTTTTGGCTATAAATTGATTGGATATTACATGGAAAATCTCTTTACATTGTAGATTGTACAAATTGCTCAAAGATATTGATTTCGACCCATTTTGATCCATATCACACACCGGAGTAGCAGCTCAATATTTTGATATTTATGTGTATAAGACGTATACACACGCGTCATATTGATATGATGAGACACTGTTTCTGTCTTATGGTTATGCAATTTGTAATAACAAATCACATGTTAGGCAATAAAATAAAAAATGATTATGATGAAAAAGACAGTTTCTAGTTGATGCACATATCTTAATTGTTCTTTCCATATATGCAGGATGTTAGCATATATTATTATTGTACTAAGTTTGTTTTTTGGTTACAATAAAGTGTGAATATTAACATGGTGCATATTAATGTTAAATTACCATTTCTTATTAATGTTGGTTTACTATATTTGTTCAACAAAAAAACAAAATGGTGTCAAATTATGCATACACCCAAATTGGATTTTTATATCGCATACATGACACTACTGCAAATTTGAAAACAATGAAATATATGGATTTTCCAAACACAGAAACTATGGTGAAATCCTTCGGTAATTTAATAAATAAAAAAAATACTATGCACTGAAATGGTCAAAAACTTCACAAACGGATTCTGAATTTTTAGAAAAACACCTCGATGAATATGACAACCAAAAATGATATGGATTATTTCTCAGAATTTTTGCTTTGGAAATACACTAAATACTACGCACGTACATTTTTTTCATATGCTCCTCCTCTGAAAATACTTTCTAGAACTGCCCCTGCCGCCACTGGTGGTACTTTCTTAAATTTAATCGAAATAGATCCTGTCTTTGCTGAGAGTACACGTGTAGAGAACGCTATGACAGACCAGCTGACAGAACAACAGACTGACACAAATTAATAATATGAATTCTTGAGATATAAACAGCGTACACCGAAAAACGTAATGTAATGTGTATAGGATCAGGTAACACAGCAGCAATGAACATGCAATCCTCCCGAATAATAAAATATCAATAAGCAAGCGATCGATCTTGGTGTATGGGTAACTCCGGCTTCGTAACTCATAAGTGTTGTGTAAAGCGGGTATAACGCAGCTACCCAATCAAATGTTTTGGAAATATACAATTCTAGCATATTTCTTTGTCTTGTCCCTAGCAGCAAAAAAGGTGACCGATATTTTTTTGCATTAGCTACTCGCACGCTTTACCGGTAGGATGCTTTTGTCCGATTTTCGCAACGAGTCCCAGATTTTGATGTTTTCACGATAAAGATAATAATAACTACATAATTAGTATTCGTGGACGAAATGTAATGTGAGCGTTTTTCCGTAGTTTCCGCGTCCAGAGAGTCTTTTACTGCTACCTTTGAATGAGTAACTAATAACGATAAGTGATGGTAAATTTTAGATTGATTTTGTACATCATGTTTTATTCCCGGGAATAACAAAGTTATTAGTAACTCCTCTGTATAACAATAAATCAGTTCTACTAGAACATTTGTAATCAAGCGCGGTGAAAATTCAAATTTTGGATGGGAATACCATTCAGCCGATCATCGGCGAAGAAGCACGAGTGTGCTTGGAGGTGAGCTCGGCCGATGTCCAAGCTCCATGGTTGTTCGCCGTTTGGCAATTGTTTGACTATTTTGTTTTATAAATCCATGGGTTTTACCGACATAATGGCTTCGTCGTGGTGAAAATTTAGTAGGGACGATAGTATTGCCACATAGTCAGTAAGGCTTGGGTGACACCCAGGAAACAAGAACTGTTTTGACCTCCTGTGAAAAACCATTTGCTACAAACAAATTCTAACCATCGGAGGGTTGGAACCTCCTTTTTAGTTCTTTATTAACCATTTTCATATACTTTGTACAAATACTCTTGAAAAATTGCCGAGGTGATAACGAAGTCTCGGAGCGAGAGGGTTCAAGAATGGTAGATACGTAGAATATGGCATTCGTCGTCTTTATACCACTCCTGATTTCCCTGCTTGTGGGGCATCGTTCTCACATCCTCAATTTTTCTGGAGCAACTGGATACACCGCGCGATTATTTTTGCAAGCGACTGTCATATCGACGTTACATAGACGTCATATCGACCTCAGATAGATGTCATATCCACGTCATTCAGACGTCATATCGACTTTGTATTTGATCTTTTATACGACATACTATGACGTCATATAATGACGTCCATTGGGTGTGACATTAGACCGTCATAAGGACGTCATTTTTGTTGGTCGGCGTACGTCAGTAGTGCCCTAAAAATGCCGACATTAGGATGTCACTATGTTCACTGGGGATGGGGAGTTTAAAGACCTCTTGGTGATCCGAATTCTGACTAGGAAAGACCTCCTCAGGCAGATAGTTCCACAATTTCTACCGCCCGTGTGCAAGGCCCCGAAGCCGCCCAAGCATGTGAGCGGTACTCGGACCTTGCATAGAGTGAGCAGGTTATGTCGCTTATACCTCAACAACTAATCACCAAAGCGTTATAGCATGTTATACGAATATTTTCCTTCTGGAAAGGTCTATCTAAATGTGTGATAAAACATGGGACATTCAGTTTAAACAAATTTTGCCAGTTTTTGTTTTAAATGGCACAAAAACTTGGACAGACTGTGAATTCATCATTTTTCAGGGTGGTGATTTTATATTCTAGGATTATAAACTAGGAGCTTCAAAATGAGGTAGCGCACGACCCTTATTTTATTCAAAAAAATCAGTTTCAGCTGCGCTGCATCAATTTCATTTCACCTTGCTAACTTGACCCGCAGGGCGGTTGCGTAAAAAACCTACTTAAATAAAAAAAAAAACGACAAAATGTCAATTTTCTGACTAGATAGTTTCTAGTGCGCAAGTAGTTCATTCTGCTATTGAGAGCATCACCGAAAGCGTCATATGTGAGGAGTGAGTCAACATCACGTGACATCACGCTCAATGACCAGCTGCAACTTAGTTCCCCAGCATGCTTTGTTGGTTGCAGAATGCCGAGATAGTATGCAGAATATATCTCTGAAATGATGTG
Organism: Acanthoscelides obtectus; assembly: GCA_963669975.1. Lineage (NCBI taxonomy): Eukaryota > Metazoa > Arthropoda > Insecta > Coleoptera > Chrysomelidae > Acanthoscelides > Acanthoscelides obtectus. Next base: position 58,931,504 of record CAVLJG010000008.1, on the reverse strand, counting down.
ACAAGAAAATTGGTTGAGAAGCAGAGTAACAAGATCGCATCTGGATGATTCTGTGTATTGGTCTGCATGTGTATGAAATGGGTGATATTTGCTATGTGGGAAAATTATTACCTACTGAATATGCTGCCCATTAAGTATATCGTATCAGCTGTACCAGACAGGTTATTTGTGTTGTCCTTTCTGAAGAGAGGTTTTGTTGAAAGTTCATTACGATTTTCTCCGGTATTTCTGCGTTTTCAAAAACTTTGAGAAGCATTACAGGAAATCACCACCGCGCCCGCGTTGTGTGTAATTTAGCCATACCACAGAGAAATTAAAAATGACGCGTTACTCACACATTTTCGCAGTGTGTCACATAGATGCGCTGATTTGTATATTCTACTTCGCAAAATAAATTTCTATAAAATTTGAATAACTGGAAATAAAAAATAACAAAAGTTTTTCAGGTTTCATAAATATCTCTGTCTGGGCATATTGTCTCACCTGATGGTTGTAATACACTTCGCCAACCAAGTATTTTCTTTCCTTATCTCTCTCATTTTTGAAATTCAGCAAATTTGAATATGTAATTTCTAGGATGAATAAGAAAAACTAGATGCGCAACAAATTTCTAGCTTTGCATATACATATGTCAACTAAGTGTATTTGAGACAAGATACCAATGGAATTAGCATCAACACAGATTATTAGCACACAAATCCTCAGTGTGGGCATATGCACTGCCGTTTCCTTCCAGCTATAGTATAAAACTTACAGCTTAGACCTCCAATAATGTTTTCTCTGAAGCAGATTTTACATCACATCAGAGCAAAGCATTGATAGCTGAAGCATCATGACGTTTAGACAACACGTACAGCTATTGAACGAGTGCACAACAAGTGAACAAAGGCTAGTTTTAAGTTGACATCTTGAAGAAAAACCTATATCTTGTTACAACAAATCAATAAAATGGAGAAACCGACATAATGTCACTTTTCAAGATACGTAATACCCCTGCGGACCGTCCCTCGCTACCGAGGCGGTGTTGCCAAGCTGCCATAAAACATTTATAAAACGTTATATTTATACTAAGTAGAATTGAGTTCTCGGCCCTTTCACAGTTTTTTGTGGTTACGTCAAAACGTCATAAGAAATTAATAAAAGGCCAGGCTGTCTAGATAACTCACGATCATGCCAAATAGACCGACGATTGGTCAAATAAGCAATAATTTAACGTTAGAAAACTTTTCTATTACAAGCTCACGTCTAGTCTTTTTCAGAAGTATGCATTACGTAGAATGCCAGCTGATTATCTAGTAATTTTTCAAACTTCCCAATGTCGGCAAAGGACACATAATTCTGATGGATCCGTCAATGCCTGGTAGACAGAGCCATATATTTTTTTTTTTTTTGTAGGCTACAGACTCATTTTGTACTTACTAAAAGCTCTTTTAGTTAGAAAAGTTCATTTTCATGCAAAAAACAAAACGCTACAAACAAGGTTTTACTAGATTTACATCCGATTCATTATTGCCAACGTTGCAGACTAACACAAAAATGTTACTTGCTGATCAGCTGTTCACTTCAATAAACATCCAAGCATCATGGATACTCGTGAAATAGGGTATACTTTTGTTATTATTAAACTAAGTCGTGTAGCACTCCTAAAAGTTGAATAGTAGTGTGATATTTCCAGGTTTCGAGAATAGCTTCTCTCGCGAAAAGTGTGATTTATAACTTCATTAAATAAATAATATGAATGGATGATAAATATCACCATCATGAACAAATTTCTAAACAAAAGTAAATTTGAACAAAAAATGCTTTCACTATAAGTGACGCTCAATGAATTTATCCAAAAAAGATTATCCACCTGGCAACAATGCATTTATTTCGTAGACGCCATCAACTGTTTTGTGGACGTCATGTTTTTGGTGCCATCTCCTATCTTTCTCTCTCTAATGTACTTCGCCTTGCCTAACTGTCTTCTCTTTATATAAGAGGAAGAGGGAAATAACAAAGAATTTTAATGACTTTTGAAGATATGTAGATATGATTGCCGAACTATCTGCTAACAAGGTTTAGGTATAATGAAGGTGTGATCATATCTTCATGACTGCTTTATTTTTTATATAAACATAAATAAATATTCACAATCTGCGTCTATTTCATTTGATGAGTCTTGTTGATAATATCCGTCGTTGATCGCAAGGGAATTATTGACAAGTGGTCACCGTCCATGAGCTCTATCTGAGGTTGCTGCTTGCAGTACTGAAAAACGAACAATATGGTTGAGTTATAACTTTTACTTGCAGTATTATAGATTGTCACCCCGGGAAAATATACATTTGAAATTGGGTGAGACAATCAGACAGTGGAGTGGAGCCATTCAAGGATTTCGTAAGCAGATTTCTTACAATTATGAACTCCCCCCTCCCCATTGTCAGTAAAAGTAATCAAACCTCGTACCTCAACCTCCCATACTTACGTAAATATTTTGGTACATTTTACAGTTTGAATCCAGTATTTAGTACCATTTAATGCAATTCTGTGCTTTACTCGGTTATAAGCATTTCTAAAAGGAGCATTTGTAGCTAAGGTCCTAAGCATATCCATACTTGGGGAAGCCCTGAAGATGCGTGACGCTTTCGAGCACCGACAAGCAGGGTTGTCATTTGTGTTGAAATGAAAAACGACTAAATTTTGTAGAAAAATCGAAAAGGTAAATAAATAAGTATTGCTGACGTAATCACCATCCAGAAATGGATCGGTTGACAGACTGATCGGGCAAGAATTAAATTTGACTCACACCACCGTTCATCAGATCAAGAACAACTGGGTGTTGCATCACGATAATGCTCTTTGTCACCCAGCAATGTCAATAAACAAGTTTTTGGCCATAAAAACATTCCTGTGTCTGCTCAGCCTTCTTATTCACCTGAGTTAAGTCCTTGTCACTTTTTTCTCCTCCCGAAGTTGAAAAAACACCGCAATGGAACTCATTTTGGGACAGAACACATTCAAACGACTCTAAGCGACCAGCTGAAGGCTATTCCAGTATCGGAGTTCCAGCACGCTATGAGGAGTGGAAGAACCGACTCCAACGCTGTGAGGCTTCAGAAGAAAGTTATTTTCACTTAATTTACAAACCTTGTACTATTGTCCGCTAGGCTAAGCGATGTAGGTATTACTTCTTCAGTGTTGGCTGCTATGTGGACACATCCATAATATCTATACTGTCATATAAAATAGAAAAGATGAAATATTAGCATACTCACCAATCCTAAACCACACGTATCGAATTCGCTACTGGTGTTGGGACGGATCAAATGTACTTTTCCTAAGATGAGCGTTCCCTCAGGCTTCACATCACACGCTTGTTCTATCCTGTCGATAAGCGCAAGAACGGCTTTGCTGAGAAGAGTCTTCTCTTTCTCACTACCACCGTGTTTTTCTACTGCAGTATTTATCTTATCTTGCAGACTAGGTGCTGACTTCAGCTTCTGAAGGACCTATAGAAAGAATTTGTATATTATAGTTACATATTATCTGTAATATTATAACTATGGTTAATTATTTTACATTCTGGTGAGTGATGAAGAAATAGATAACTTTTTCTGTTTTTCTGTCACTAGTCATCAGCCCTTTGTATGTGTATCTTCAAAGCTCCGAGAACAAAGTTTGAAGGAATACTGAATATAACTAAATGCTGTCATTTTACCACAAAAGCATGTTAGCTATGGGAATTTAGGGTTATCTGTCTAGTATGTGGCAAAATCTCAGCATCAGAGACAGCTGACAAACATACAGATTTATAGTATATGGCGCTTTAGCTCGTAATTTGTGATTAGTTTCATTAGTTTGTTATCTGGTGGATTTCAAATGAGTTTTTGTGTGAAATATAATTAAAAGACTGTGAATTAAGCATTTAACTATAGTGTACTGTGCACTGGTGGGTGGTTCAAGCAACATAACAAGGAAAGCAAAGACAGTTCAAATTGGACATTGTTCAGTTTTCTAAATAACAAACAAGTTTGCTAGCAATGGATTCTGTTGTGTTACCAGCAACACAAATTTAATGTACAGACCCCAAGGATATGTACGAAGTATTTTGTGGGAAGTGACAACTACTACTTGAAAAGAAAAAACATTAGGATTACCTCAAAATAAATCTAAGTGAAAAGTGCTGCAATACCTTCCTTCATTTAATGATGGCAAGCATTTTTTTAAATATAAAATGTATTTGAAATCTGGATGTTAAATAGACATATGAAAGAAAAATTCAGAATTGGGAAGAGGAAAATGATTAAAATTGTAAAATAAAATCAATGAATCTGTTTACCAATACAAAATAATTTTTCTTATTCCACATTAACGGGTGATCTGGTTTCTTTTAATGGATATGCCACGGAATCGGCTTCTATGAGCTCTTCATCATGCTCTACATTCCAATTGTTTTCCGTGATTGGCTCCTAGATCATTAACAATGTGGAACTGTCTACTGGAAGAGGATTCTAGATTCTACTGATCTTTCAATTCAAAAATCGTTCAAACTGGATTTACAGACTAAGACTATGCTTTCTGGCGGCTCCAGTATAATGCTGTTATCTCTTTATTTCCAAGGTTCTACATCCAACCAATTATTATAAAAACACTATTATAATATTTCATAAATCGTGACTTTATTCCAACAAAATAAGATGCCGAATGTACACATGACGGGTTTTAGAGGAGGATAATTATTCTTATCGATTACATACCTGTTCGTCGCTCATATCGAAGACCCTCTTCAATGCGTTGACATGAATGTCCTCCTTCTTCTCACCGAGTTGTATAAGTGTTCCTCGCACCACGTCTGGAGCACTGTCGATGAAGTACAGGTTAACTATACCTCCGTCTTTCTGGAGCAGTCTAGCGATCTCGACCGTCAGTGCACCACCCCAGGAAATTGCTACTATGTTGTAGATGGGTTTTGGGCATATAACCTTCATTTTCTGGAAAAATAGCACATATTAGATACATACTTATTATATATCGGTTGTCGATTCATTTTGGAAAACGTTACGTTACGTTATTCTAGAATTATCAACGAGACTAAAAATTGTAAGCAAGATTGTTTAGATTTTATTTCATTTAAAAGTGATAGACGAAGAGTATTAAAGTGGTTGGTTTATTCAGTCTAATTAGATACAAACATTTATAAGGAAATAGCTAATGGTTATAAATAGTCAAAAATTTTAATTTTATTTGATTTTAAATTTGATTACTTTGCTCTTAATTTCATTAAGTATAATGAATATAATCCATTTTTCAATTGTGGTTTATTTAGGTAGTATATAGAACCTTTTATTCCTATTACTATACGTAAAATATCAGTTTCTAAAGAAAATCGATAATTGTCGGTTTTTGTAAGAAAACGAAGTAGTTTTTTTATCGATTATCTCAAGAGTTCGATAATGGTATGCTCTAGTTGGAACTATATCGACGTATGGATCTTTTTTCTAGTGACATATTTAATATCTTAATATATGAGTCTCTGGAAAAACCTTCAATATTAAATGCATACCTGCCGCCAGCAAAATAATTAGCAATAACGAATTTATCAATATGATGTTGTATTAGGGTTTAGGCTTAGCCCTGTAGGCAAAACCTAAGTGCTGAGGCAGCGCGACTGCTATAAAGAAGTTACATACATTAGTCCGATTTTAGAACTGCCTAAGGTTAGCAAAACTGGGAAATGCGTTCAAATGCAGATTGTTCCAAAATCTTGGTAGTCTGGGAACAAAGGAGCAGTCGTACCGACCAGTTCTGCATGTACGAAATTCTACAGAGTTAGGATGGGAAGCAGAAGCGTGGCTGGTCCGTCTGGCATTCTAAACACGCCGCGGTATCATACATTAATTAGAGGAGTGTTATCGGGCAGTCGTAGAGAACCTATTTGTACAGAATCGAGTACGGACACTGTAGCCAGGGTAGCAGCACCTCAAACAGTACTCACAGTACTCTAGGCTGTGAAGATGTTAAAGGACTTCTTAGCTGACCAAATTTTTGCGTACCCAGGCATTGATAACTTCCAGACCGCTGGTCATAGAGAAAGGTGCTACTAGTCTTGTTCTATTCACCTCATCGGCAGAAATCGACTTAGCACTTTGTTTGCCTGTGAAGTGCTGTCATCAGAAAAGCTGTGGATCAGATTGATCGTACAAGAGAGAAGCCAAAACTGATCCATCAACTGTCTGCAAAGCTTCTCTGAGATGCCGTACGGTATTCAGATCGTTTTTCCGGGAAGTTTCCATCTTGCGCCGCATGTGATCGTTTATCTCGTTCAAAATATCAGGAATATAAGCCGCTTACTGGGACGTCAAGATCAGCGCTGTGGGAGACCTAGATAACCCCGAATATTGCAGACGTCGAGCACAAACTGATGTTTTTCAAATCGAATTGCAACAATTTAGAAAAATCATTTATAGGTTTCTGCTGTCTCGCCTCACATTATCTTTGTTATTTCAAGCTTAGTTGTTTTTGAAAAGAAAAGCCCCAAGTTTCAGAACACTCTGTAAGTTATTATGAACGTTTTGCTGCGCCTATCACTATACTTTCACTTCTAATAGTTGGCATACAAATTACCTCGACGAACTTCTCAGCCATTTTCTTTAACGGGTACGGTTTCTCTGGCAATTGAGCCAGGAACGTCGGATAGAGAATGCTCTCAAACATTTTTTCCAGTTCTTCACGTCCCGTAAGTCCTGGTATCACGAACAGAGGTAGTAATTCTCTTATCTCCATTGGTCCTTCTGTTATAACCTGAGTCCATTCTGGCTCTTGAGGAGCACGCTTCTGGGCGTATATCAGATGTTCGGGCGTTGGTAAGAATTTCCTAAAGTCTGGAACGGTATAAAGCGTTATATTGTACTAAATGGAAGTAATAGCATAGATAATCCAGACAATCTAGCCAAAGTTATAGATAATCTTTTTGGACGAATTGTAAGGGGGCAACAAAAATGGATATTTTACAAGAAAATGGGTCATGTCTCGCAAGATAATTTCGGCTCTATTTTTTCGTGGCTTGAATATGATATAAAACATCTTTTTTTTATTTTTCACCCTTAAATACTTGCAAATCAATTTTTTTTTCACTATAATCAAACAAAAAATCTGCAAAGTTGCAAACAGAAATGATAAAGGTGAAGCTGAAACTTTGTATTTTTTCTGATTTTCATTCACGCGACAACGTCGTCTCATCTCGTGAAAAGAAGCACCATAAATTCCACATAAAAATATCCCGAATATTTGTCTGTATTGCAATCGTTTTAAAAAAATTGTGATATCTCTTAAAATTCATTTTACAGATAAGGATGATCGTCCGGTACTCAGTGATTGCGTATTATATTAAGAAGCCTCACGGTAATGGAGCAAAATTATTTTATTTAGATTTATGATAATTTTAAAACAGTTTTTACATTTATACTGGTAAAATGTACGAAGTACAGTAGAGTACACTTCACTTGCAAAATAAAGGCAACAATTTTCATTTACTTATGGTGCTCTGTAACTCATCAAAGATCCTACATATTCTTCATGCACTGAGAAAACGTGGTTAATTAAACAGTTGTCATATCCGTTATAGATTTTTTGATTGTTCTAAGTAACTAAATTATTTGGTTTAATAAGACTAAATTTTCTGTAACCGACTTAATCGAAAGTAATATACGATTAAACTAATTTGCTTGAAAATAGCAAACCATATACCTGTTCTATTAAACTGTTCAATTAGTTTAGCTAATTTAGTTTATGTAAAAAAGGTACATTTAAAACAATTAAACATTTTAATAGAAACGGTTAAACTGTTTATTGAATCGCGGACTCAGCTTTTCATTCGTGAATGGGACAGACGCGGTGCCGGTGGCGCGCTTTGAACGCCTCAGTTTCATTTGCGATTTTCGCAAGGAGCCTCATATTCGAATGATGCCGTTATTGGTGTAGTAGCTGTAAAGTGGATCAATTATGATCAAGTGACGTGACGGAATAGGAACTTTGCAATTGAGTTTATGCAGCGATATTTAGGACAATCAAGGGCATTGATACTAAAAATTTGCTTAACTTAGGATTGATGTGCTTTTCTTTTATATTGTTTATACTAAGTGGAGCCGTCTGTTGGTACAAACTTTGTAGTATTTGAGAATATCCTAGTTTGATTAACGTGATGTAGAACTAGTTCATATATGTAAATGCATTAAATACGGGTGAGTGCAATACTGTTTTATTATTTGAGATAAAAGTACAATTTTTGTACACAAAATCAAGTGGTCTGATTAAATTTCAGATATTAATTTCCCTACTTTCTGAATTTAAAACAAAGAATTGCTTCTACTGAATGGTAATATAACCTGTTTCTGGTCAATTATACAAACAACTGGTAAAACTTGATCCCATAACGTTCACAATCAATGAAAATAAGGGATATCTAATTTTATTAGGGTTATAAATTCCGTTTTCATTTTGATTCGAACTCGTCAAATATGAAGTTTTCCAAACTTTTAATATCAAAGATATCTTCGAGCACAGTTATATTATACATCATTCAGTGAAATGCAATTTGTTCTTTCAAATTCGAAATATTAGGCAAAATGTACTTTCCAATATAAATAATTCATTAAAACTAGGCACATACATTTACCTAGACTCATTAAACAAATTGAATAAATATAATTAAACTGTCTTAGTTGGAGCAAGAAAACTCATTTTAATGGTTCATTAATTTTAAATAAATTGGTGTGCTCAATCCAAGTAAATATTTTTATAGATTTAATTAAACGATAAATGATCGCATTTTGGTTTAATTAAACTGGTTAGCTGTGACATAGTTTATTAAATTTTACAATTAAATTGATTAAAATTTTAATTAGTTCAATTAAATTTTTTTCTCAGTGTGAGATAGTCAGTGGCGCACGAATGGAGATCAGATGAAAAAATACAAAATTGCTTGATTTTTAGGGTCTTATAGCAATAACTCGAACTTTTGTCCGATTTAGACTTTCCAATTTTTTTTCCATCTTAGGGTAGAAAAAGGAGCCGAGACGTGTTTCTATATGAAAAATATATAAGTGATTTTTGTACATATTTTCACCAATAAAAGATCGATGCTAGTTTTTTCCCGGCACGACCCATATCCCATTTATTCATCAGGCCTATATTAGCTGATAAGTTACAAAAAGGCGAAATGGCGTCACATAGGTCTGCTTTTCAATCAGTTTGACATTTTACTCAAAATAAGTAAATCTTAAAACTCACCGATATGTTGCGTTTGTCCATCTTGTTGCCTACTGTCAGCATCTTTGTCCTTCCTCACAAGTACATCACTGACCTTCGTGTCCATGATATTGTCCAATGCCTGGATACAATCTGCCACCTCCGTGCTCTTGGTGTACTGCATATTGTACGTGGCAAAACCAGCTGCAGATCTCTGATGGCATATTCCGCTGGCAGTGATCACAAAGTTCACAAAGATCGCTTTTGGTGCAGTGGTGCGCAGAGCGTGCTCCAAGTATTGTATGGGCTTGATTTCACTGACCTACATTAGAATATAAAAATGTGTCAAGTAGGTTAACTCTGCTCTTGTCACGCAACGCTACCAATAGTTTATTATATCCGGCACAAGGTCTTCGAAAAAAGTAAGCTGCGATTCTGTTATATCGCTACAGCGCATCGTTACATTGAACCAGACGCAGACATTGTTAGCTAGTCAGTGTGCACTAACATACGTTATTCATCAATTCTCAAGAGAAATATATTAGTTAACACTGTGAATTAACAATACGAGCCCCTTCCCACTTCAGTTGGCCCAACTATTGAAATCTTAGTTTTTTCTTATCAAACACAAATAATAAAAATGTAGCAGGGTGTTATAGGTTTAAAATATTAACAATGAATATTATGATAACATATAGTAGAAAACACCAACTTTATCACTCCCTAATCAAATTTGCAGCATAAAAATAACATGTTGCAATTACAGCATATCAACCTATTTTCATTTCAATGCAAAATAAGTCTATAACGCATAGGTGGCTGTGAAAAATAAAAGCCATGACAATTGTTTTTATCAATCACAGCTGTCAGAATACGTTCAAAATAGTTTTGGGTAGTTAAGGTTTTCAAAATGGGTAGAGGAAAGGTTATTAGTGAGAAAATTCGGTTACTGATAATTAAATTTTTTAATTCTGGGAAATCAAACTCAGAAATTGCAACTTTGTTAGACTTATCGCGGTACAGTGTGAGAAATATCGTTAGAAGATATAACGTAACCGGTTCAGTTAATATTAAGCCACGATATGTGAAAAAAAGTAATATCACAAATGCCGACCGAAGAGCATTAAGAAGAATAATCATGAAAAACAGGCGTGCCAATTATTTACAATTAAGTGCTCTGTGGAGTGACGCTGTTGGAAGGAGAATTTCGAGGTCCACAACTCATCGAGAGGCCCACAAACTGGGATTTAGCACTTGCAAGGCAAGTTTTCTTATAAAAAAGTGAAGTAAAAACCCTAAAGTTGCACAACTTGCTTATAGGCCAAAGAAAAGCCACTATTAACTCCACTGCAAAAGAAAAATCGGCTTAGATGGGCTAAGGAACATAGACAATGGACACCTCAGCAATGGTGTGCAATACAATGGAGTTATCCCAAGTTTGTGTTGGTGACAGTCGCAGTACAGTTATTCGTAAAAAAAATGAAGCATTCCATGTTGCCTGTCTGAAGAGAAAAGTGAAATTTCCAGCATCCATTATGGTCTGGGGCAGTATATCATCAAAAGGAGTAGGATAACTTCATTTTATTGATGGAAATGTGGATACAAACAAATATTTGGCAATTTTGGAAGAATTGCTTTTACCTGTGATGAAGAATGTTTGTCATCCGGCCAAGATTTTGTGTTTCAGCAAGATGGTGCCGCGTGCCATACCTCAAAAAATGCAATAAAATGGATGGAAGAAAATAATGTACTACTTTTGAAATGGGTTTCTAGCAGTCCAGATCTGTCACCTATTGAAACTTTGTAGCACGAGATGAAAAAGGTTCTACAACAACATCCTGCTCGTACAATCACCGAACTGAGACAAAAGCTTCAAGAAATATGGCATTGTTTTACGCCAAATTTTTGCCAAAACTTGGTTAACACTATGCCCCAAAGTATTTCAGCCGTAATAAAAAATAAAGGTGATGTTACCCAATCGTAAACTTTCAATTGTTGCTTTGTTAACTTCGCGCATTTATTCGCACATTGTTTATTTGTTCAGATGTTCTATTAGTTATAGGTCTAAGTTATTTCAAATATGTATTTTTTACGACTAGAGTATCTAAAATTTTTTTGAGAAAATAAATTGTTTTAGAAGTAAATAGTTTCGTCATGTTTAGTTTATAAAGGCATATTTTGGTACAAATCTTGAAGTGGGCCAACTGAAGTGGGAAGGGGCTCGTATATGCGGTGGCATTGATGGTCCAGGATGAGAGCTAATATACATACAGCTTACATTTGATACATTTATTACACAATCGTAACCTTGCCAGACTCAGCGTCCAGTTCGCCACAGGTTTGTTCCTGAAAAAACCGGAATATAACCAGTCACTTCTAAAACGTAAGATCACGATTAAACTGATTTTTTTCGTGCTTTGTCCATAGCTCCGCCGCCACTGGATAGATTTCCAAAACATCCATTTTCGTGCCTGCCATAGTAGTTTTCTTGTGTAAAAATTCTATCAATATATACGAAGTTACATATAAAATGCAACACCCAGAATTATCTATTGAATTTTGATAAAAATTTGCAAACATATTTGCTATCATGGAAGTTACGCTGATAAAATTTTAAAGGCATTCCTAGCCGTACTTTTTTTGTAAAGGCTTTTTTTGTCATATCAAGATCCGAACAATATGAACATGTTTACTTCGTATTCAGTAACTTTTCTGTGTTGGTTCTATTTGTTTCATTATTGTTTCATTGCATTATCACGCCTAGAGTTCGCAGACGCGCTAATTTCACTCAACTTTCCGAGTTTGAGAGGGGTCGGATAATCGGGTTACGTGAAGTCAGTTTTTCTTTTAGAGAAGTCGCTAATTGGGTGAATCGAACCGAAGCTATTGTGATGAGCTGTTGTCGAACGTGGTTCCAAGAAGGCCGAAATCGACGAGTTAGAGGCACTGGCCGTCAAAGACGATACAGAGCGACAGGATCGTTATTTGAGGCAACTAGCACTTAGAGATCGATTTTCAACAGGGGCAGTTGGGAACCAGTGCAGTGGTTTGATCCCGTTGGAAGAGCAATAACAATGAGGACAGTCAATCGCCGAATAAGGTATTTTGGACTGCTTTTATACAGTCTTGTACTCTGACCCCACAGCATCGTCGGCAACAATTGGTATGGAGTAGGGAGAGACTTGAATGGAATATGGAATGGATGCCAGTCGTGTTCAGCGATGAGTCCAGATTCTGTTTGGGCACCGATAACGGCGGAGCAAGAGTATTGGTGAAAGACGCGGAACGTCCAATATTCCATTAAACGGCATATTCATCACACTGTGGGTGTTATAGTATGGGATGCCATTGCTTACGGCAGCAAGTCACGATTAGTGTTCATTCGAGGTAGTATTACTACCCAGCGCTATATCCACGAAGTTTTACAACCACATCTGCTTCCGTTTTTGGAAACATTGCAAGATCCACTTTTTCAGCTGGACAATGCACAACCTCATCTCGCGCGTGTTAGTTTACACTTTTTAGAAGCGTCCGAAGTAGATCTGTTTCAGTAGTCTACTCGATCTCCAGACCTTTCCCCCATCGTACAACTATGTATCGGAGGTGATGGGAAGAAAGTTGCAAAATTCACCGCACCCTCCATAATCATTAGCGGCTCTACGAAACCAAATTTAGATGGTGTGGGATACAATACGCCAAGAAGACAATTATCACCTAATCCATTCAATGCCGCGACGACTTAACGAATGTGTAGCGAACAGAGGAGCTTCAACACATAATTAACAGTAAGGCTTAGCTATTTAGCGAAATTTCGAGCTGAAATTTTTTATCACTTTCTATTTATCAGGAGACCTAAAGCTTGTAAAAGTATACTCAAAATTACATACACTAGTCGAAAGGTTGGGAAATCTCGAAACTGGAGATGCTACAGACCAAAATATGTGAATTGACCTAAACATATCTTAGTCCAAAAGTTGATAGTTTACGAGATACAGTTTATCAAAGTTGCAACTTTATTTTCTATTTTTCCTTATTGCTTGAGAACTATTTCAGATTTTGGCATATAACTCGGTATATGGAGGTTTTTTACTACGAGTAACAAGAATCCGTTATTTGTTATGGCCAAACTTCTAGAGGGCGCCACGCTATTTCGGTAAATAACTTAGTATAGAGTTTTTGTGCTACCCTGAATACAACAAGATCTTATTTTCTCGTATTTCTACAACAAAAACGGTTTACTTGTTAGAAGTATTCCAATGCATTATTTGTACCATGATGATAAAACATTTTTATAACATAATAATCAAGTTGCTTTGGATAATATCTGAGTAGCGTTGCTATGGTTTCTAATGTTTTTCATAATATCGCTTTAAACTTCAGGAATAATTTTAAGTTGACAATAAGTTGCTAAATATCATGGAGTATACGTTTGATGAATATTGTGATATGCATTTAATGTACTGATTGGCAAGATGTAACGCTTTAAAAGCACGAAGATTGTACGCTGACAGATTCCCTAATAGAGACCTGCCTAATTCAAAGACTTTCCAACGAATCGATCAGCGGTTACGAGAAACTGGTAAGAAATGATTATAACATTATTTTGAGCAGTAAAAACCATTTGGATTTTAGGTAGTTTTGCTCAAAATATGGGCCGACATAGTGGAGCTCCCAGAACTGTACGTGCAGCTGAAATTGAAGAAAAATGCTCTCTTTGAAAATCCTACAGTTGGGGTTAGGAATGTAGCTCGATAATTTCAAGTTTCCAAATGTACAGTAAATACCATTTTTCAAGAGCAACTGCTCCATCCATACCAACTACATGGTTTAAGCGCGGATGATGAACCCGCAAGGGTAGAACTTTGTACATGGTTCTTAAGGAAGTTTAACCACGACCATGGTTTTACTTCGTTAATATTATTATCGGGGGAAGCAAGATTTGAAAGGGATTGGCCCATTAACTCGCATAATCTTCACATTTATTTAAACGAAAATCCTCATGCAATATTACAAACCCGCCACCAAGTACAATTTCAAATTAATTTATGGGCAGGAATAATTGGACAATATTTAATAGGACTCGTTGAGTTGCCACCTAGACTGAATGGCCCAAGGGATTTACAATTTCTTGAAGAACAATTACCGCCACTCTACTGGAAGATGTTCCATTACAAAGACGCATGGATATGTGGTTTATGCACGACGGCACTTCACCTCATTATAGTACTGTAGTTAAAGAGGACCTAAATAGAATTTATCCAGACCAGTGGATAGGCCGATGAGGACCTGTATCGTGGCCGGCTGGACCACCAGATTTAAATCGTATGGATTTCTTCTTCTGGCGATATTTAAAACGACGCGTTTATAATACGTCTGTAGAAACAGTAGATGATCTTCGACAAAAAATTTTCCACCATAGCTAGGCAATGGAAAGTAACAACCAAATGATTTGGAGAGTGCAGCAAGGATTAGTTCGTCGAGCTCGAGAGTGGTGCTCATTTTGAACAATTTTTGTAGTTATTATTTCTGTTTATTAGTTTTGTTGCCATCCTCATTTGTTATTGTTAAAAGCCATAGCAACGCTACTGAGATATTATCCAAAGCAACTTGATTATTATGTTATAAAAATGTTTTATCATCATGGTACAAATAATGCGTTGGAACCTTTAAAAATAAATACCTTGAAAACTATTAGCTTTAATCACTTCTAACAAGAAAACCTTTTTTGTTGTGAAAATACGAGAAAATAAGATTTTTCGGTCAGTTGTTGTATACAGGGTAGCACAAAAATAATAAGTTATTTACTGAAATAGTGCTGTAAGTGTCGCCCTCTAGAAGTTTGGTCATTCAAAATAACGGATTCTTGTTTCTCATACTAGAAAACCTCCCTATACCGAGTTTTATGTCAAAATCTGAAATACTTCTCAACCAATAAGGAAGAATAGAAAATAAAATTGTAACTCTGACATCCTGTATCTCGCAAACTATTTATATTTTGGTCTGTAGTATCTCCAGTTTCGAGATTTCCCAACCTTTCGCAGACACCCTGTATAGCGGCGGCCAAGGACTAGCGGACAGAACGACAGATATAAAGACAAACGGAAATGAGTGACATGGTTTTTCGTGATGTAAGTTGCTTCACAGTATACAGGGTCTCATACAATTTTGTTTGGTACATTCAAGGACAGATACAGCGTTTGAAAATAGGAAAAAAAGTTCATACTATGATAGCATGTGTCCGGAAATTAACGGTCTTCGTTATACTGAGTGTTTAGTCTTTACCTGTAGCGAAAACTTCGGTTCAGTTCGATTTTTCCAGTTTTCGCAAATTTCGTTAAACAGACAAGTTGGCGCTTACTATTTACTATAATCATAAATAAATTGAGGCATTGATTAATAATATGATTTTATTTCAACAAACACCACAAGAGGTTCTTCTTGAGTAGAATTAATCTGACTTTAGATACTCATACTGTTTCTATGCAAAAACGGGTGATTGGTATTTCGCTGAACATAGAGACTCAGCGACACAAACGCTACTGATGTAAGTGCTTTAGAAAACAATTTTGTTCATAATAGTGTGACCTTCAATAATAAATAGCACATCAATATCTCAATCTGTTTTCGAGAAGAATATAGTAAACAAATGTAGTAAGTAACGAAACTTTTTAATATTCTAACCGGGCCGAATCTGCCTTTCAAGTGAATGGAAAAACTGAGTTATTGTTTGTAAGTAGAAATAAATCAAGAAAAAAATATATACCTTAGTGTTGGACTTCCCCGGTAGGACGAACAAAGCATGGACATGTCCAAGCTGGTATACTTCAGACAACAATTCTTGGAACCCTTCTTTGGTGTGTGACTTGCTTGGTGCCATTATAATATCAGCCTGATAATAGGACTGCAGAAGGGAGAGTCGCCTATTTAGACTATTCACTTGAGGTTTCGCATCTGAGGACACCACAATCTAGAAACAATGAGTAAGTGTTCGTAAGGTGGATAGAGTATGCTATTTGTAAGGACAATTTATCTAAAAGTCGTAGTTATTGCCATGCAATAACAAATTCTTTGTACTCACACGAACACCCATCGAACGCGTCATTATTTTGATAATTCGGTTTCTCGCCTTAATGACTTCGGCTATCGACGTTACAATTATACTACGAGCTGAAAACAAGCCGAGAGCTTTCAAGTAAATGAAGTATCTATTATTTTTCTTAAATTTCTTTACTGTGAAATAATATATAAGAATTTTATATCCCACAAAGACAAAAATTATTACTTTATTTCCTTTTTAGATTAAAATACCGGTAATGTTCCTGGGAAAGCCAATATGTAGTTCATTATACAGCCAATCAAAAAATGGACAGGTAGAATCTCAAAAATATGGTTTTTAGTTGTAAAGTCGCGTATATTGTAGGGTAAATGTGGCAGAGATGCCGCAGTGGGGCAGACGACGCACACCGAGTTTAAGCAACACCGGTGCATTTTACAGAAAGCTTATTTTCTGCATGCGATTAGTTGAAAATTAACCTCAAAAATCGTACGCGTCTTTAGAAATTTAAACAATTGTGCATTTCTGTCAAAATAGTAGACTGGTAAGTAACAACATTTTTTCAGTATCTAATATTCTTAGAGTATTTTCACCGATTTGGTTTAAATACATTTTTAATTCATACGTACGATAGATTTAAAATAACTAAGGTTATGTTCTTATAGGTTCTAACTATTGTAACTGTCTCTCCCATATAAAAGGGGTAGATGCCGTAAGGAATCTTGGGAGAGATGACGCAATTAATAAGTGCAATATTCTTTCAGATATGCTTCGTAAATACATATATACGAAAATCTCATAGAGGGACATGGGCCCAAGAACAACTTAGTACAGCTCAACGTTTAATACGAGAAGATGAAATTTCTATAAGACAAGCAGGCAGAACATACAAGAGAGAACACTAAGAAGAAGTCTAGCACAAAATAAATTTGACAAGGGACTACAAGGACCATCTTCGTATCTTGGTCAAAGATATAGAAAAAGGAAGATTTCTGAGGAAGAGCACTCAAGCAAAAAGAAGAATTTAATATTATTTTTCATAAGTCATCTCTCCCACCACGTGTGCGGCAACTCACCCATAGCATGTGGGAGACTTGGCCAAATACTTAGTAATAAATAGTACGTTTTCATTTGTTTTTTTTATAGTTGCTTTTGTGTAGGTATTTTTCATAAACAAATATTCTTAAAGTACGCCTGCGATTTTAATTTATTTTTATCGGATAATATACGTATAACCATTATGAAAATTTTTTAAAACATGCGATACCTCTCCGACATTTACCCTATCGGTTTTTAAATTATCGAACTTCAATATTTGCTAAATTTTTCTAAATATTTTGGCGTTACGAGGAACGGCCCATAAGAAGGCCATTTTCGTCTGTTCAAAATGTCTTTATTCATTATAAAACTTGATGACAACTTCAAACATGGTCATTCTTCATTCAAATTCTTCGTATTACTATAGTGTTCAAGTGATGTATATTATTTTTCGTGAGTATATCTTATAAGTATTTAATGTTTCTATTTTATGGTAGACCCTAGTATGTATTTTAAGTAATATAATCAGTTATTTTTATCACAACGACTGATCTAACTACAGATCTGTCTAACTTCTTGTCGTTTTCTTTTATAAATTGCAATTGATTCATCGCCATCTTTACCTGGACGATAAATGAACCCAGGCATGTTGGAGAATGTCTTTTTTAAAGTGGTGATGGCCTTATTCAAAGTAAAGCGCCTGTAAAATCTTTTTCTCAAAATCTCTGATCATTTATCTGGAATTTAATCAGTCAGACAACAGTAGGATAAGTTCCGCGAAAACCTTGTTCTCTTAGAAATTATCATTTTGGTATTCAGGAAAAGGTAACCCGTTGTTAAGCTCTGTGGCTAAAATAGCTACATCTGAGTCATCTTGTACCTTTCTAGCACCATGGAAAACAAGCCATTCCACCAGATCGGTCCATGTCTCTGCAGTACCTCCATAAACTACATAGCAGCTCTTAGCACTGCAGGCAAACTTGTTAGGTTGATTCACGTTCAAGCGGCTTGGTTTCAAGTATTCGCCTACTTTAATCACGATTTTGTTAATGTTGGAGACGTCCTTCATTTCACTGAAAATATATTGCACATGAAATATCACCTTGTTCATTATAATGCTGAAACTATGATTGATCTAGTTTGGAAGGATGACATTTAATATCATTTAGACCTCTTAATTTTGAGACCTGAAAAAAATGTTTCGGACTTACCTTAGCATCCCTGCAACATTAAAGTGCTCCACAACTTCGTTTGGTCCAGGTCTGACAAACCAACTATCCAAACCCTTGTAAACTAGCTTCTTTATTTCTTCTTTAACTTCTTTAGGCTGATGGAACACATTTTCTAAGTTCACCGTTTCAAATGTGGTATTCCTGAAAAACAAATATCCAGAATAATATGTGGGCATCAAAACCGTATCTGAAGTGTGTGAGACGATCCGGATAGACAGTCAGAAAGTAGAACGCCCTGTAAAAATGCTTTTATTTGAATGAGATTTTATATGCAGCTATACATAGATAAAAGGAAGTTCTGGTTAAACTATGAGGAGAGAGCATATGCTGTATCGCTGGATTTCCCTGATAATGAGATGAGATGTGTGTGTGTGTGTGTGAGAAAGAGAGAGAGAGGAAATGATCATGCGGAGAAAGGTATATAACAAAAAGTAGGAAAATAATGGGCAAAATCTGCAAAAAGGGGGGAAAATGGATTCGAAAAGTAGTACACATGCCCACACATCCAGGGGTGTAACCTGAGGAAACGAAGATGGAGACGGAAACAAATCGACACAACAAGAGCAAACCTACACATTGTAGTACATCACGCGGCCGGTTATCGCCACTTGCTGTGGTACTTCAAGCCCAAAGGTTCTACAAAGAGAAAATGATCATGCGGAGAAAGGTATATAACAAAAAGTATGAAAAAAAATTGCGGATTTTGCCCATTACCTTCCTACGTTTTGTTATATACCTTTCTCCGCATGATCATTTTCTCTTTGTAGATCCTTTGAGCTTCGAGTCGTTTTATACTACAATGTGTAGGTTGGTTCTTGTTGTGTCGATTTTTTTCCCTCTCCATCGTCGTTTCCTCAGGTTACACCCGTATCCGGATGTGTGGGCATGTGTATCTACTTTTGTAGTTGCATATGTGCATTCATTTCGGGCCTGATGAAGCCAACCAGGAGAAATACGTATAGCTCGGGTCACCTATCCTATTTTCTGCTCGAATCCACTTTCCTCCTTTCTGTGGATTTTGCCCGTTATTTTCCTATTTTTTGTTATATACATTATATATATATACATATATATATATATATATATATATATATATATATATTCGTCCAAGCTTCTGAGTAGGTGATATGTCTTTTTGAAGTTACTCATTCCAACCTAGCAGTACTTGGCTCCGAAAAGCTGGTTGCGTTTGTTGAGGATGAGGTAAAGATGTCACTCTTCTTGCTTAATAGACGAAACGTATGGAGTTGTAGGAGGCCATCGAATGAAATCGAGTTAAGCGTTATTGAGATAGTTAACTGTCGCTCTAGTAATATGGATATGGACATCCTCGTGTCGGAAAATATGGCTGTAAAGCGTTTGGAGAAATCGCAACTCCTGGTGCATGCGACGTTCAACTGAACATAAGACTTGTCATCAAATAAACCATCACAATTTTCTCGGTCTTGGTTTTATTTGCGTACGCATTAGAGGCAATATGATGATACAACGGTATATTTAGGAAGTTCTGGTACGATATCTTGCTATTTCTCCAAGTACTTTGGCTCGGTAATGTTCATGTCAGACACCTTGACCTCCTGGATATACAGACCTTTCGCCAATCAAACATATGCGTGATGTGATGTGAAGAAGATTAACGCTGGCAACTCTTAAGAACCAAGTGCAGCTAGCCTAGACCGGAATATCTCAGAAGCAGGAGCCGAATTCAGGGTAATGAAATTGGTTGATGCATACTACGAGTATATGTTATCGTAAACGTGGTAAAATGAATTTTGGAGCGATTTTTTTATCTTAAATAAAGTTCTTATACATTGAGTCGCTTGTAACTCACAAACCAAGCATCAAAAGCCTGTAGTATTTTATACGAACCTTGTTTGGTAAGGGTCTATTCAATTATATAATATAACATATTTAAAAAATGTCAAAATATCTTCATCTAAATGTCCTATATTTCATTTCACATTCAGATAGACCGCTTTAAAAGAAGAATATTGATATAACATACATACATTTTGGTTAGTTGGCGAGTTATAAGTGATTGAATGTACCAACACTCAATAGAGGGCTTTAAAATGAGGTATCACGACCTACCATACGATTTAGAAAAAAGTTTCAAAATCTCGAAATTTTTAACTACCACTTTTAGGCTAAAATATTGTATCTATGCATCAATTCCATGATTTAGAATTTCAGTCTGCTAACTTGGCCCAGGATACAGCATGTTTTCACTTCAAAATTTAATCACGATTTTATTTAATTTTCCCTAACTGTAAATTAAAATTCGTTATTTTTTGGTCGGTGAGTAGATTTAGTCTTAATGCCAACATAACCAAATATACGTTTAAGCTTACTTCAAGAAACAAAACATTCCAATTGAGTTTCCTTCCTCCAAGTCGTATTTTCCGTAATGAATAAACCTTCCCCATTCAGCAATACAAGCCAAGGTACTTGTGAGCAGATTTCCGGAAATACAGTTTAGGATCACCTGCGCACCACGGCCTTGTGTTGACGACATGAACCTTTCCTCGAAAGTGTTGTCGGTGCAGCTCAGAATGTTATGGTCACTCAACTGTAATTTGAAAAACTAAGTTAGAGGAAAGGAACCAAATTTGAGACACGCGCCTAATTTGAGACAGTGGTGTAACTTTGTATCTTTGTAGCACCATATTCTAGTAATACCAAAACGTTGTGAACTAAGACGCATTAGTATTCTACATATGTTTGCAGCTTAGTTTTGCACATGGTTTGCTGTGACACCACAACTTTTTACTTCTTGAGAGTTAATAATATTTTTAATAGTGTGACAAAAGTGATTACTAAAATTAAGGTAAGTTACTTAGAACAGTCGTCTGATATAAATTTAGTAGGTGACAAATAGCTTTCTATTTTCTTTTACAATATTGAGATTTTATTAGGTATATAACATAAATATACGTGTGTAAAGTTTTTAACGGAAAATTCCTAATTTGAGATACCCAAGTGTACAGCTGTAATAATAATAAGGTGGCAAAACCTTATACAACAATGTTGAAGAATTTGGATTTTCTGCTTCATTTCCTTCCGTATATAAATGTTTAAAATAATTTTATCTACCATACACATGGAAGGCAACAATCGGTTTCCATATCGTGGCAGAATTCACACACTAAAACCGCTTTCCTGAGTCGTGGCAGAGCCCGTTGCCTCAAATCTGTTGCCATTATACGAGGTACTTTTTGTTCTAGGAATGCTGCTACTTTTCAAATAATCTGGCACATCTTGCAGCATCAAAACTGAATAGAATTTCACGCTAAATTGTACTAAAATATTTACTATCAAGTATTTCTATTCTTCAACCCTTAGGAGACTGCACATTTCTGTTTACGAAGGTTTAGTGCAAATTGAACTTACGAAAGAGTATCGTTGTCTAAGTATGGCTCTTTGGAGGTCAGTTGCTACGGTGGTGTAGACTTCACATCCCATCACATGAGCGATGGAAATGACAGCCAATCCAATGGGAGTACAGCCACCGTGGATTAACACCGTTTCACCAGGTTGTACATTAGCTTTCGTCACCAACATATAGTATGCCTAAACCAAAGAAAAATATGCAAATAATACTCTTAAAATCGATCACACAAGCCAATAAAAGGACATCAAATATTAGAAAGAATAAAATGTTATTATAATTCAAATTATGGTGGAAGGGCAGAAAACTAGTATTGTTCAAAATTGCGACACATTCACCAATTTTAAACAACATACACTATAATCAATTTATAAACTGTGATTTCCGGTTGATCCAATGAAAATGAGCCTGCAAATCACGTGTTGAGAGGCTATTTCGGTGAATAATGGTCGTATAGACAATTAAAAAAGCATGTTTAAGCTTTAAGATTCTAGTTTTCAGGCTTGTTAGCCGAAACATTTTAGGAACAACAGTTCTCATGAAATTTTTATAGATAGAGCAAGAACATTTTTTCCAAAATTTTTGCCTTCCTTTTTTAGTCCACGGGATTGAACAAATGTTTTTCTATTAGGCCATCATATGGATAGGATAACATGTATTTTCAGATTCGATATTATGACATTCAAATCTCGATAATCTGTTTATTCAGCTTCGATGTTATGATTTTGAAATCTCGATACGATCACTTGGCGCGGAGATATCTGACTTTTAATGAAAAAGGATACGTTTGTCGTCAACCACTGATATCGCGGTAACCACTGATCGTATAGAGAATGAAAGAATATTTCCCTTACCCTTACATTATTCTCTGTACAACACTGGTTACCGACATATCAGTGGTCGATCACAAAAGGTTCCTTTTTCATCCAAAATCGGATATCTGCACACCAAATGATCGTAAAGAGATTTTAAAAACAGAATATTGAAGCAGAATAAACGGGTTATCTGATCCACATGATGACCTAAGAGAAAAAAATTTCAAGCCCGTGGACTAAAAAGAAGAAATCAAAAATTTTGCCGTAACTTTAGCAAGATTATAACTAATATTGGCAATTTACGGTAACGGTGCGCTGGAGCTACGGCAAGTTTATAATTCGACCTTAATATTTCAATGAACTGCTACCCGCGAGTATATATGGTCTGAGTATGGTTTCTACTTACGCTGACATAAGCATGTGGTAAAGTAGCAGCATCTTCTAAGCTACATCTTTCTGGAACTGTCCATTGGAATATTGGATCATCCACCAGTTGAGAACTGTTTTCGTCTAGATAGGCTAATCCCATAACCCTCTCACCTGTTTTAAAAAACAAAGGGAATATCGTATTAGTATGGAGGAGTCAGTTTTCTGTATTAAGTACAAATCTTAAATACAGCTTTATTAGATTTTTTTATTTTTTTGAGGTGGTGATGGTATGAATATTACATCGAAAAAGTAATCTAGTTTCAGATTTTGGATTTTTAGCATGAAGTGCATTTCCATAAGTTTCTTGTAACTTTTAGTACCTATAGAGATTGATGTTAAACTCTTACCACTACTTGTGACTGCAGAATAGTCAATGTTACCGACATAATTCTTTTTCACCTTTGCAGGGTTCAACGTCTCGTCCTTAAGATTGACACTCAGATACTTGATCGTCTTGTTTCTGAGAACGTTCGTGCTAGTGTGTTTCAAATCAACAAGCGTCTTGAACTTGAGACTAAGTGGGAAGTATGCGTATAGTACACCATCCTGGAACAGAAAGGAATATATTTATTTGGAAATGCGGCAATATTTACGGTGTTCCAGATCTTATAAATAAACGTTCTAAAGGACTTTCCTTCAGAAACACTTTCTAAAATAACTTTTAATAACACATAATATCTCCAGGAACTGATCAGGTCGTACGCAACATTGGCAAGCTTGAATAAATGCACTCTTGATTGGTATTGGTGTGATGAGCCATTTTTGAGAAAAACATTTTTGCTTTAGTACAATTCTATCAATTTCGTTTATCACCGGATATATCGGTTCCGCCATTTTGCAAATATAGTTTTTTTGATAATGGATTTCTAATCAGTGCTTCGAAAAACCTCAGGAGACAATGTTTCAATTCACTTATTCGAGTTTTGCCACACTTTTTGTGAATCGATACGAAAACTATTGAAACAAAACAGTTTTATTCAAAAATTGATCATTTTGTCGAAATCACCCAGGAATATGTGTTTCCAGCTAAAGGATTGGGCTCTCCAAAGTATTATTTTCGGGCCACTGTCATACAAGCTATAAAAGGTCAATATTGTGTTATGGATAATATGAACGAGAAGATCGTTTTCCATGGACATCATCATTTAAACTAGTTACGTACTATGTCGTGAGTATTTCGTTGATTACATAGTATCTCTTTCAGAAGTGGTCTTCTTCTTTTAACATTATTCCTTGTCTACCCTTTGCGGCTAGGTTTAATTTCTTATTAAGAAATTGGTCATTTGATATTATAGATATATTGAATTATTACTGGCGAATATAAAATTCAGTATATTACCACCAGTACTACACAGCTGGTCAGAAGTCAGAACACCACCTGGAGTCGAGTAAATTGACATCAAATTGGTTGTCATCCCAGTAGGCTGCAAAAGGTTCAGTTAAAGTACGTATTTAGTTATTTACCTTGATGACGGAGACGGTCATATTCTGCTTTACCACCTGTTGCAGATCGTACTGTTTCTTATCCAAATTGAAGACGAACTTGACGTGTTCAGTGTTAGGCTGCGCCTTCACTTCTTGTACGAAGTTCCTGTAACCTTCCATGGGAATCTGGTTGGCGATCAGGAACACAGGATGTTGCTTCTGGGCGGACTCCTTAGCTGCAGTGAATAGCTCTGTTGCCCATGGGCAGGACGAACGCTTCATATCGTTTAAGCTCAATGTGTCCCCTTGGACTTGGATCATTTTTGCTGGCAGGGTATTTGTCTAGTAAAATTGAAGGATATTAAGACCAAATGAACAATCACGTGTACTAATCTCTTTAATATAGGGGGACTTCAAAATTGAAACAGAAATCCGTGATAACTACTGGAGGTAAGAATGCGGTCATTTATTACTTGATACTGTTTTTAAAATAAAGAAAATTGAGGAAACGTTCTAAGAGCAGTAGGGTCTTTCTTCGACGGGAATTCAAATCAGTTAGTTCATTTCTAATGCTCTTATTTCGAATACGATTTTCTGTAACAAGCGAGGGTAAAGCTCCATTGAAATAAAGCTATTTTTGAACTAGCTTGACTTGTACCTGTGTATGTATGTACGTGACAACAATTGCTTGACTTACAATGTTGATAAGAACATTTAAGACATTTAAATGCGACCTTGATTTTATAAATTTATATAATGAATTGATACACAAAACAGATATCATAAAATGTTTGACCCTTTGATCATAAATTAGATTTTACCATTAATGTAGATAAATTTCCACTCAACTAGCAAATATTTCCTTCGTTATAAGCACACTTAGTAGGAAAAAGCACAGCCTTAAGCAGTTACTTTGCCTTATTTGAAAGTAGTTTGAGATATACCATTCCCTTTTGGTGTGTGTGCTCCCAACATTGTTTTAAAAAGGTGCTTATTTTACTAAAACGAACTATTAGATATTTAACAAAAAGCGGCCCTAGAGCTACAAGCAGGCATTATATCTTAATTTTTTTTTTATACTCCAACTACCACGAAGGCCTAAGGCCTAAGCACCCATTGGGTACCGTGGGGCTATAGGGGGATACATGGGAAAAGGGGGGACGCCACACGGACTCTGGCGAGGGAACACGTGTGCATGCAACATGCACACATTCTGGCTCCGCCTACGAGAACCGCCGGGTGGTACCTCCGCGTTCGACAGTCAGAGACCATCTACCACCTACGGACAATTACAACATCCATAGCCAAGAGAAAAATTTCTCCTGGGACGGGACTCGAACCCGCACAGCGCACGGCGACTGATCAGGAGACCGAAGAGTCTACTACTGCGGCCACCGCAAATAATGACTATCATTGTTTATTTTAGAAACAGCAACTCATATTTCTAAAAATGAATCTAAATTTGAAAGATTAAATATTAAGATCTTGAATTGATAATACCTAATGCATACTTGTTAAATACTCAATATGTAATTCATAAGGTCTGAAAATTTAAATGTTTGTGTCTCCCTGATGCTATCAAGAAAATTAACAATGTAAAGATATTCTGCCGTGAATTTGAAAACTGTAAACTATATTATACCTTTATATCATTGAGAATGTTTGTATTCTTCACACAATAAAGCATACTCGTATTTATCTATCTATCTATGTATGTAACGGGATCTGTGAAAAATTTTCACAGAGGTCAACAGCCGACGATAAATACAATAAACTTGGAAAAACATCGGATTTAAAAAGTTTTAAAAATTTTATTTTGAAATTTGGAAAAAGTTGGATATGAAAAACTGGAAAATAATTGGAAAATTCGTAAATTTGAAAATAATTTGAAGATTTTGAAATGTTGAATAAAACTTGGAAATTCTGAAAAAGATTTGGAAATTTCGAAATTTGGAAATAAATTTAGATATACCTGTATTATTAAAATTCAGAAAATCATATATAGTTTCAAAAAAACTATAAAAACACGATTTAATGACAAATCGGACTAAAAGGTAGATAATTATTTTCAACTTGGAATAAGATCAATATAAAAATTATGATATTAACAAAAAGATGAAGTTATAGTAAAGAAGCGTGGGGTGCAATTAACAATATTTTCTTAGTAGCTCCAATTCTGTAAATAGCAACTAAAAAATTAATTCTTACGCTTAATATCAAGCATTTCTTTACTATAATTTATATCATATAATATCAGAGTTTTTCTATTGATCTTATTCCCAATTAATTAGTCAATCTTGATTGTTGGACTTCCTATTGTGGTATCACAAACTCTCCTATACTTTTATTTTTTAGTTCGATTTGCTATTAAAGTGCGTTTTTCAGTTTTATAAACTATAACCTATTCAATAATAATAATTAAACCCCACTATTTGAACAATTTCAAGTAAAATAATTTCGGTGCGCTTCCTTTAAACAAAATTCCGAACTCTTTGACTGTAAAGTCTTATTGCGGTAAATAGTTGAGTTTTACCTTTTTGAAAATAGAGTAGCTATCATTTCCAACGGTGAACTGTGCCACCTGGATCACATCTGGATGTGCCAACGCATTCTTGTCAGTTTTTGAAAGCAGGTATGCTGGTGATTTTGCAATGAGGGCGTAAACGTCTTCTGGTGCAGTTCCATTCACTATGATCAGTTGTGGGTATATTTGCTGAATGGTAATTTCTTTGGTCTCGGTCACTGTTGTTAAATTGGCCTGAAAAGAACAATAAAATTATTTGCGAATGAGTGGATGGCTAGACTGTCTTGAATCTATATCCACTCTAGACCCCAAAAACAGCTTTTTTATTGAGTTGTTGCAAATATTATGTTCATGCTATACATTATGGTTCAAAAATTATTCAACTCAATTCATGAACGGATGATGGCGTTACATGGGAAGTGCAGAGTCATCCTACTTGACGACACTATTTTCATACATGAGGTAAGCCGACTCAGTATATCCTACTATGAAAGTACACGAGCATCCTGAATACTCGGCAGCCTTGCATTTTTTCCAAAAAAGGTTCCAACAAACATTTCAGGATGATCATTAATGGCGTAGATAATGCAAAAAAGCAACCACCATCATTGATAAAAGATTCAGGTACGGCTTGAGATTTCCTCTAATCAGTATGACCTGAGATGTAACGTTTTAAGTACCCGAATATCACGAATATGCGGCAAGGATGCAATCATTGTCGATGACCGCAAATATGTCCTACCACCCTTTTTGCCAGCAGATTTGTGTGGAGCTTGAGAATCAGGGTGCATTTTCATACATAAGGTCAAGTGGTCATAAACGGTACAACCAGTATGACCTACTTACTATACCATTTGAAAAAATATAAATTTGGGTATTTTGTAGACTGAGGCCGCTGAATAAACATTTGAATTTGCTTATGCACTAATAAAGGGTCCCCTGGAAATTAAGGGAAAACATCAACAACTTAAGAAGTTGGAAGATATGTTTTTAAATTTTTATTATTAGTGAGGAGGTTATTGCAGTCAATTCTGCATATTGAGATATGCTTTAAGCTGAATATTTGAAAATGTACTTAAGCCTAAAGTGAAATATGTATCCATAATATGACCTTAAGAGCCCGAACACCCCTTGCGTTTACACTGATTCTATATTAATTCATCAGGAGAGAAGTAGCGCAAAAGAATTGGAGAAGTCACTGAGATACATCTTGGATTATTGTAACTCCTGCAATTTATTCTGTAGTTTTAATTCTTACGACTCCTTTGTCTGGACGAATCAAACGATATACATGTATATGTTTTAATTCCTCTTTATTGTACGATGCTGGATTGTTCCGAAATTCCAATATGCCACTTCTGGCACTGACTTCACTAAGGATTTACGCTCTTATAATATCTCTTACCTTCAGTAGAACGTTGGTATTAATCACATTTCTGACTTCGGTTTCCAGAGATGCGTTACTTAAGGCTTTGTATTCGGTTATGAACAGAGATTTTATTACATCTTCATTTGCTGTGTTGAATTCTTGCATTGACATCTGGAGAGCTAATTCAATACCCCTCTCGATTTTCTGGAAGAAGAATAGAATTTAAACTTATTGTTCATATAGTTGACGCTAACTTACATGGTAAACATCCAAAACATAGTTTTTATGTCGTTAGCAAGAGGTTTAAATCTCTTGCGATTAGCTTCAATAAACTGACAAACATATTATTTTGAAGACTCTGATGGGTCATAATGATAATTCTAAACCGCAGTATTCAAAAACAACTTTTCTGTAACATAATCTTCCATGGACTCTTTTGTAATGTGTGGTGTTATGCCACAATTTAGAAAAGCAGAATTTTTACGTACGATCTAACTGCAGTTTTATGTTTCATTTTCTCCCCAAAGTAACCGAAAAGCGTGGAAATCAGGTTTGGATACCTATTTCCATTTCAGTCAAGTATGTATTTTTCTGACAATAAAGCCTGCATATTCCCAATAAGTGAGATAACAGTTTTTGAATATGACAAGACTTATGCTGTGCCATGCGTACCTCGAATTGTGAGTTGTTGAGAGGCAGGTACTCCATAGCGCACATGTTCAACCTCTCACTAGGCGGGTCCAAGGGAATGGACTTGATGCCCATCACTTGCAGGCCATCAGTGGACAAAAGGTTGGTGTAGTACTCGTACTGGACCTTCACGTCAGTTTTTTCGGCCGGGATGTGTTCCATGGAAACAGCGATCTTCTGAATGGTTTTGATGACATGGACCTATTCAAAGTGTTCAAAGTATGAGTAAGAGTATAGAGCTTACTAGGGTTTTGAGAAGGCAGATTGCCTGTATAAATTTTAATGATAACAGTTTTATGGAAAAGTACTCCATCAGTTGAACTTTCATGTACTCGTTATCGGGCAAAATCTGACTTAGCTTTACTTCCTTTATAGCTTAGTTATTCACTTCAACTGTCGGAGTGTACAGGGTGAAAGTAGTTTCACAGAAAAACTATAAAAAATATTTAAAAACGGTTTTCGCAGTCACATGGATATTACATAGTTGTATATCTGTAGATTATTTAGAAATATGCAGGGTGTTGCATATATCCGTAGCACAACAAACATATGTTTTTTTTACAAAGACCTTCCTGAAACAAGAAGATTGATATGATATACATTAGGGTTTTGATCGTCATTTGTTTAGTTTTATATACAGGGTTATCCAAATTAAGTGTCCACCATTGGTAACTTTGTTATTAGTAAAAATACAAAGTTGTTTAAATTAGCAAACTAGTAGCATTTTTAACGCTGGTAAAAATGAGAAATAAAAAAAAAACAATTGAGAGTCGTTATTTTGATTTTTTTCAGTAAAATAACATTTTTTTAAATGGAAACCCCTGTATATTATATTTTTTTCTGTTAAAGCATCAAATTTTAAACAAAAAAGTTCATAATGACTTTTCCGCTAAAGTCAAAAATAAAGTCAAAATAACGATAAATATTTTTAATTATTTGCAGTATTATAATATTAAGACGGCTATGAAAACAACATGGCGTTCGCGATTTGACAGCATTAAGATAAGCGACAAATTGTTAAACTGGACATACTCGCAACTAGAAGGCTTTGGAAAACAATGATAAAATCAAATAATGTCAAACATTAGTGTAAATACTTGTTTATAAGCTTTATTGTGTCATTAATTTAAAGAAAAATGTTCTCCCATGAAGACAAGTGTGATATGTTAGAATGCTATTTAGTGTGCAGAAAATCCTCCTTGAGAGCAAGAGAATACTACAGTGAATTATATCCCGCTCGCATTCAACCGTATGAACGATATTTTCTGAGACTTTATCGAAAATTTAGGGGCAACGAAAATGTTTTTGCTAAAACAAGGGCAAAAAAAGAATTCATAATAAGCGAGGCCACGGAAATTGCAGTTATTGGATATTTTGAAGCTTATCGTGAGAATTCAATAGCAGATATTCTCAAGGACTCTAATTTCAGTTATGGTACTGTTCAAAGGATTTTAAAAAAATACAAATTTATTCCGTATAAGTACCGACCAGTTCAAACGCTTTTGGCAGGGGATCCAGAGAGAAGACTTGTTTTTTGCCATTGGTATCTTAGCTTCTGTCGCCAAAATGTAAATAACTTTCGTTACCTTTTATGGACAGATGAATCAAATTTTTCAAATTCTGGAATGTTTAATAGAAAAAAACACCATTATTGGTCAAGAGAAAATCTTTTGTTAGTACATCCAAGAGGCCCACAAGTCCGTTTCAGTTTCAACGTTTGGTGCGGTATAATTGGTTCAAAAATTGTTGGCCTGTTCTTTTATGAGGGAACCCTAACTGGTGAAAGATATGTGGAATTTATGTCAGAAATTCTGACTAATCTCTTAGACGAATTGGATCTTATAAGTAGACATCATCTGCATTTTCAGCAAGATGGCGCACCTGCCCACAACTCCAGAGGTACTTATCATTTTCTAAGTACTACTTTTAATGATCAGTGGATAGGAACAAATGGCCCAATACAGTGGCCTCCCAGATCACCAGATCTAAACCCACTTGATTACTTCTTGTGGGGTTACTTAAAGAACCAAATTTACAAGCGAAGGTACGATAACCTTGACGCGTTAAAGACTGCAGTTAGGGAAAAGATAACCCAGATAGATGGTAGGACCATACTTAAGACAGTTCGAGCAGTTGAAAAACGTACCCAAAAATGTATTGAAGTACAAGGTGGTGTTTTCGAGCATCTTCTTTAAAAAAAATTGTTATTGTATTTTGTAAGATTATAAGTTGATGTTGAAAATAAAGTTTGTCGATACAATTTAATTGTTTCAGATTGGAGGCCATAACTTCAACAATTTGTAACCTAGGAGAAAAGTTATTGTAAGCTTTTTTGTTTAAAATTTGATGCTTTAACAGAAAAAAATATAATATACAGGGGTTTCCATTTAAAAAAATGTTATTTTACTGAAAAAAATCAAAATAACGACTCTCAATTGTTTTTTTTTATTTCTCATTTTTACCAGCGTTAAAAATGCTACTAGTTTGCTAATTCAAACAACTTTGTATTTTCACTAATAACAAAGTTACTAATGGTGGACACTTAATTTGGATAACCCTGTATATACATATGCATATATAACGTGAGCAGTAGTCATTGCCATTGCCAACGACCAGTTGGGAAAAAAATACAATTAACTGTTAATTGGTAAATTTGCAAACCTTTTAGGCTTTAGTTAACTCTTTTAACGGTAATCTCTAGCTTTCGGCAATTCTGCATGGAGCCTTCATCAGGACTCGTTGAGGTTGCAGCCAAATGGTGTTTCAAAACGAACACGGGGATGAGAGCACTTGTTACAAATATAAAACCAACCGGACGGACACATTGGGTTTATTGATAACGACGGATACCATCATTAGGTGTTAACAATATATATCAATACATCCGAACATATTAGAAATTATTAACGAGAAGCAATTTTGGGGACAAAACCGGAACGTCCTTTCTGACCTCCTCAGGCCATCGCTAATCAGTGTAAGGATGGTTGGTATGCGTATGGTATATCGCCGAATACGACAGTTTGGCCTTTTTTGTTATCGCCCACATTGGGTGCTACCTCCGTTTGCTCTGGTATGAAGAATTCTCACTATTCGTCATTGTCTGTCAGAGCGGTCTGTAGGACCTTTGGTCTTGGTTGAAGTCTTGTAAGTCAGTAGGTCTGTCAGGTCTGGTTGCCCAGATACCAAACAAAGTCAGGGAGAAAGAAGGGAAGAAGAAAGGAAGGAAGGAGGGAGAGCAAAGAAACAAGAAGCGCATCAATTTAAGGGGTGCCTTGGCATTGCTAGTTAGTATTCGGCAATTTTAAATTGATCCTAAAATTAATTTTGGGATTGGTTGTTGAAGAAAAATTATAATTTTGGTTGGACCTAAAGTCGCACGATTTAATTTTGTTCACAGTGCGAGTCGCGGCCTTGCGTACTTGCGAACTTGCTCGACTGTGTAGTCTACTGACTCGCGCAACAAAGGGTTGTTATGCGATTCTGCTTGACTGTAACGTAGCTGCGCTTGTGGTTTGATGTAGTCCCTTAGGTAAGTGATGTCAAGGTCTCTGTGAAGGGTCTCGTTGGAAACATACCATAGGGCGTTAGTGATTGTTCGCAAGGTTCTGTTCTGCAAATCCTGCAGGCTACGCAAATGCGTTTTGGCGAGAAAACACCAAGCCGCACTTGCGTATGTGATCGCTGGTCTAATAACCATCTTGTATAGCCGAACTTTGTTGATCAAACTTAATTTTGATGTTCTACATAGCATAGGGTAGAGTTGCCAAAACAAGATTTGGAATTTAGTTTTTAACGCTTCAGAGTGCTTCTGCCAGGTTATCCCCTTGTCAAGAGTGACACCGAGATACTTAGCAGAGCTTTCCCATGGTACCCGAGCTCCATTCACTGAAACCTCAGACGGGACGCCGCTACGTTTTTTAGCACAATAGATTGCCTGCGTATTCGAATGATTAATTTTGATCAGCCACCGATTCGCCCATTCCAATACCTCGTCCACTGCACTTTGCAGCCTGTCGTGAACTAGATCCCCAGAGCACGACTGGTCCACCAGGGCAGTGTCATCAGCATAGAGATAGGTTTCACAGCTGCTGGGGCAAGTGACGTCATGAATAAAAAGTGAATAAAGGACTGGTCCAAGAACCGAACCCTGAGGGACACCGGCTTTGATGGTCCGTGTTGTCGACCGAACGTTATTAATTTTGATCCGAAATTTCCTACCCTCGAGAAAGGATTTCAAAAGTTTTAGGAGCCAGAAGGGGAACCCCTTATGGATCAATTTGTAGAGAAGGCCCTTGTGCCACACCTTGTCAAACGCCTTTGAGACATCCAGTAGCAAGATGCCAGTACTTTAGTTACGGGTGATCTCCCTGGTTACTCGTTCAACAAGCCTTATGGACTGTAGCTCCGTACTATGCTCAGACCGAAAGCCAAATTGCAAGCCAGGAATCACATTGTGGTCTGCCGAGAAGTTTTCAAGGTGACGTAGAATCACCTTTTCAGCGAGTTTAGAAGGAGTTGACAGTAGACTAATGGGGCGGTAATCCTGGGGGAATATCGAACCCACCTTCTTTGGAATCATTATGACATCAGCGGTCTTCCACGCCGTTGGGAAGTGCTGGGTCCTAAGCATGGCATTGATTATTTATTGCCACGAGATAAGTTAAGGAGTTCCGCGAAAGTAGCTTCAGCGCCTTATTAGTGATTCGATCCTCTCCAGGTGCTTTACGCACCTTGATGTCTTTAATATGACCTTGGAGCTCAGCTGGTGTGCAATGCGGAGTCTCAGGAGATTCCGCTGATGTGCCGTGCAGCTCTTCAATTGAGGAATCTTCTGAAGATTCCTCTGAGGAAAAATCACTAAGGGAGGCACTACTGCCACTGACGCTGTTGGCCCTAAAATATCTCCTGACGGATCTTACAATATGTTGCTCCTCGTCGAGGTCATTATCAAGGTCATAGTTGCGAGAGAACTGACTTTCCATTGCATCAGCTAAAACCTCGACCTTTTCCTCTGTCCTACAGACTAAGCCCCTAGGACCGTGGATGTGCGGGAGTTGTTCTCGATTTCCGTTTCTGAGCGACTTTGCAACTTTCCAGAGAGGAATACTTGAGTCAAGCATCCCCGTGAGAAAGTCGCTCCATTGCTCATTACGGAATTCATGAAGAGCATTTCTCATTTCATGAACAAGATTAGTTGCTCTGTGAATGTCATCTGGGTGACTAGACCTCTTCGCTTGCTTAATTGCAGCTCTTCTGTCAGAAATTTTCTGACGAATGTCTGCAGGGAGAAGTGAGGAATTCTGTGGGACCGGGAATGGAATCAAGGTGACGTGATGAAAGACGTCACCCACAATTTGACAGAGAGCGTCACGTTCATTACATGACTTCCAAAACCCGATTTTTCAGAAAGGCAATGCCAGACCGCATGTTGCTAGAGCATCTTTTGCCTGCCCCTGACCTATCGTCAATTGAACATATCTGGGACATCATAGGTTGAAGGCTCTTGAATTTGCATCACCCCACACAGGGTTTAGCAGCTCTTATTCACGAAGTTGCAGTAGCCTCGAATGAAATATTCTATTAGGATAACGACCACCCTATCAGCACGTGTCAATGAGAGTTTAAGAAATCGTGGATCCTCAACACATTATTGAACCAGGTTCTGCAGTCAGTTGACAAATCAAGCTGAAAATTTAATCATTTTACTAGTAAGGGACACTGAGCATTATGCCGAACATTATTAAAATCGGATAAACATACGTAGGTGTTTACCTTTTTTGTCACTTATTATTATTATTATATCGTCGTATTCCATTGAATTTTGGAGAGAGGAATGAAAGTACGCCAACTTCAGGATTAATTGCGCAAAGTGCCAAAAATATGATCTGCTTATACAGGGTAGTGCAAAACGTAAGGTATTTCCAAATATTTAATAAAATGTAAGGTGTTCTATTTAAATAAAATATATATTTGTTGTGCTACGGAATTGTCCATTACCCATTTTATTTCCGAATAATGCAGAAATACACACCTATGAAAAATTTATCTTCGCCAGATGAAACCGTTATATACTTTTATACTTTTTCTATAAAACTACTTTCCATTTTCGTTGGGACACCCTGTACTATGTATCTAAAAATAGTTACAAATACCACACAGTTAGTATTTACCCGGATCCCTTCCATCACTATTTTCTGATCATTCTGTCAGGGTCAGTGGGTTTCTACTTAACATTATGTATCAGTAATAACTGACGTCCAGGCTACACGGTCAATAAATACCAGATTCCATGATAAATACTGACGGATCACAGTAAATACTGATCGTATGACATTCGACTAAAAGTTAATATTGAGACTAGGTAAAATTTTATATTCGACTCGAGTATACTCCCTAAAGCACACAAGCTTTCAAATAAAATTGCAAAGCTCTACTTTATATTTGCTAACTTACCTGTTGGGTTCTCTCTCCAGCATTCAACAGATATTGTTGCAACATAGATTCCAATAGTGGCACCCATTTATCTTGTTGCTCAACTATGGCGATACTACCTGCAAACCATTTAGTTTTATATTCAGTTCTGTATATTTGCTCAAACCATGTTCAACAAAACAATGTATTTAAATTTTGCATTACACAGGAACATTCTATATTATGTATGCTCTATAAAGTTTGCGACCTACATAACAAAATTCTATACACCTATGTAAAACGTTTTCGGATCTTAGGCGCATCCTAAGCCTGGATAATGTAAGCTGATATAATCCTAGAAATATTGTGATGTACTCCCAAGAGGACATGTAAGCTTTATTCCCAAAGGAATTTTGGTCACATCCCCTTTGACCTAAACAATAGCGTCTCTCCCCCCCTACCATCGGCGTAAGTACCTGGTAACATTAAAAAAAAATGAGAAAACCAAGGAACAAAATCAATATTTAATAAACGTCTTTATTATAAAAAGGTGCTTTTGCATAGCTAGTTAATGCTAAGCCATGTACAGATATGTAACAACACGGCGAACCGAACCTCGAGACGA
Source organism: Acanthoscelides obtectus (assembly GCA_963669975.1). Classification (NCBI taxonomy): domain Eukaryota; kingdom Metazoa; phylum Arthropoda; class Insecta; order Coleoptera; family Chrysomelidae; genus Acanthoscelides; species Acanthoscelides obtectus. The sequence continues at coordinate 58,895,276 of CAVLJG010000008.1, read as the reverse complement.
ACCGCAGCGCGCGCATTTTGACGAACGACATTGCAACGAGCATCACCACTAACCTAACGACGTCATGCAACCACATCGCGCAACAAAATGACGTTCCAACTTTGACGTTTGTCGTTCAGTGAAAGACGAATACTAACTGAAATGGATATCACAGTAGCAGCAGCTGCCTATATTTATATTCACTACGAACTATGAAAAAACAAGTGATGAAGACGTCCGAGACGGTGGTGGCAAACGCATTATATACCAATAGATCAGCGCACAGGTACAACAATTTGATATCGGAATTGCCATTTTCCGTTTGCATAAGCCATCTGTTGTTCCCATTGTGGACTCTATCTGTTCCCAGACATCATTTTTTTTTTATTTATTGTAATGCAGGGTATGTTTTGCATCCCTCAAGAATTCCGCTGCTCTGTAATGCTCCATAACCAAAAGAGTTTTCTCCTCCGACCATTCCATCTTCTCTTCACGTTGTCTATCAATTTTTCGTCGCGAGCCATTCGTTTGATGTTGCGCTGAAAAACCGACAGAGCCTGGATCGGACCGAACGGCGAGCTGTAAACATATCTGTACATGGCTTTATGGAAAAGAGTAAGGCAGAATTATCTTGATCAATGCGATGAGTGAGCATATTCTTTACAAGGCTATCAATTCTAGACTGAACTGAAAAAAGTTCTCAATATAGACCATTAGCAATATTGAACTTACTTTTGTGTTCATGGCTATCAATACTGCAAATACACATAAGTAACTGATTCAAAAATTTAAAAATGGTTTAAACGCCTTCTCTGCTATGTGTGGGTAAATTTTGAGAAACCCAACACGAGAGCTCATTCATGTTATCAAAAATATATTCGGTAAAGGAATACTTTTTTATTTTTGGAGTTTTTCTGAAAGCGGATCTATTTCAACGTGAAAAGGGTATATTGCGAAACGATCAAAAATGTCCCTCGAGGAGGATTCATTTCTTTATTCATTTTGTAAAATACGTTGTTGCTCTTTGTATAGAAAACCTTACCACTTTGATTAGAGCTACTTATAAATCCCATCATTTTGAAGGTTTGGAATTTGGAGCGTTGTGTTGAAAGAAAATACTTCTTATTCTATCCACTTGTCAAAAGTTGTTATGGTTTAGTACCTTTTGTACCATCTTAAGCCATGTCTGGCCTCTGGACACCGAAGAGCTTGAGGTCTGAAGTTAAAGAAGCTGCTCCAAGGCAGATCGTCCCGTACTCTGCTTTGGCGTTTCAAAGGAATTGTAGAGCGGGGATATTTTTTGGGGAGCCCTCATTAAGCCGGGGCCCTGGGTACGTGACTCTTGTGCCCATAGGATAAAGACGGTATATAGTACTTTAGTACAGGTTGGACTCTTGAGTCAGATTCAAGTTCCATAACTGACTATGTTTTACCAACGAGGAAGTTCAGAAGTTAACTTACCCTCTTCACACATAGTCAATCCTTTAATTTTCTTGAAAACTCCAGAATATTTGTGTCCTCTATGCTGGAATTCACTGTAGATATCAATCTGAGACAGTTGCACGTTGCCCGTACCGATCTCGATGGTACCTGGATCCAGCAGAAACTTGTCGTCACTCATTGGGAATGTCATCTTACCAGAAACAAGTACTTCTCCTAAAAATGAAAATATAAAATATAGCTCTTCAAAACTGATTTCAAAACATTACTGCAGTACTCAGGGATAATGAATGACTTTTGCTAAAGGATGTGCAAACTTACTCCTGAGGCCACAAGATAATACAGCCCAGCCTTCATTGTGGCAAATGCATCAAGAACTACCCTTAGATAATATTAACTGTGACACCACCATTTGTTGAGTTCAAGACAATTGTATAATTTCTATTATTAATCTTTGGACGCTTGAAACAAAATATTTAACTCATCGTACGCCATTGGTGTGAATTTGAGTACGGCGAGGTCAGTAGCGTAGGATGGTTTTTTGTACCAGTCTATAAACAACCGAAGAACGATTCTTTGCATCTTTCTGAGCTTTATTAAATACAACCGTAAAATAGTTCATTGGACATTTATTTACATACTTTGTTTTTATAATATCGAAGTATTAGGTGATTCTGATTGCACGTTTGGAATACTTTATTTACCTTTGCTGAGTACTTCAAACTCTCCACTGCCTCTTTGGACCATAGTGTGCATTGGAACAGATCCGTATTTAGGTACGGACACTGGACGTCTGAAGTGAAGATTCTCCAATACGAAGTCTGTTCTTCCCGCAACCAATTGGTCGAAGATTTGGAATACAAAATTCTGGAACAGACACTCTTGTAACGAAAAATGCTCATTTTTGCAGCGAGTTCTTAAAGAAATTAAGACCGTACTTTACTAATCTGTAATTACGAGTATATGAAACAAGTCGTATCTACATGAAAGCAATTTTGATATGTAACATCAAACATTTATATTTCTTTGAAACGGTGTACAAAGTTGAATTTCGAAAAATAGTTACGAGTGGGTTAGTTTACAAATTATTTGCTGAAATTGAGATAGATGGACCTTCAATTTTAGTATTAAACGTATTAAAAAATTGGATGTGTTCGTTCCAATATTAAGACTGCCTTTTATTGAGAGATCTTATTTCAGTGGATCCAATGGAGATCTTGGAGACAACTGCTTTTATTTCCACCAAACATAAAGGAAATCAAATTGGTTCACCCGTTAGGTTAAATATCTCAAAAAATCAACTTGAGGCTCAAATTACCACACTACCTCACCAAAGAAACTTGAAGCTATTTTTTTTTATGTAGTTTCTTTTCAACGTACCACCATCATTGCTCAGGGATACGAAAAATTATGCTTGTTTTTCTTAATGAGTCACTCAGATAAATTGCGTTACAGTGTATTTCTCAAAGTTGTCCTTGAACAAAGGCTCATCTTATCTTTATATAGTTTTCCTTGGGATGGATATTCACAATCTAGATACGCAGTTCAGGCATGAAATGAGAATTATCAAGCTCGGCTCAACGGGAAGAAGTTTTTAATTATGTACAGCTATATAATGCCGTAACTTTCTTGATATGTAACTCGTATGCCAATTTTATTATTATAAAATAAGTGTTACTGAGATAATAGTTTAGAAACAAAAGGCCTATGTATTTGTATATGATGGCCTTTTTCGCTTTGGAGTATATAGTTTTTTAAGATAAACAGGTGTCCAGTTGGCACTTCAAGACCTTGTTTTTAAATAAAATACGAAATTTAAAAAAGTTTCAGTTCATATTCTAGGAGAATTATATTTCCAAATGCTCCTTAAGCTGCATACAGACCGAGATTCCAACGCTAACCAAGGCGAATGTGGTTGCAGATTTGGAGGTGTTCGAATCGGTATGTACGGCGCGAGCCAACATAAGGCAAGAGTTTTCAAGGTCAGAGTTGGGGTTCGATTGTGTTCGCTCCTTGATCGGTACATTACAGGGAGGTTTGATTTGGTCTGGACAGAATTTAATGGGCTTCTGGTATTTAGTCGTTTGTCTGCATTCGACGAGAGGAGACTGCCGCCAGACATTAGCACCGATCTTCATCCGACGCGGTCTAACTCGAAACTAAATTTAGGTGTAGACGAGCGCACTCCAATACCTTCCAACAACAAACGTCAACGTCATATGTGTTTGCATTCGTTTGCTCGGCGTTGGATTTTCGGTCTGTACTTGGCTTTAGCTGTTTATATGAACATTCTTTGACTAAAATTTTCAGTAACCTTGTGGCTCAGCTTTACTCATAAAATGTGATTTGTCTTGCTTCAGGACATTGATTGTCTGTGGATTGTAGACCTTATACTTCAGAATGCAATACGAAAAAAATTTTAATGGGATTTTACTGTGAAACAACATATTGCTAAGGTGTAGACTTACACAATTTTTATACGTTCCTCCGTCGCAAAACGCTCATAATTAAATTCTCTAATGACACATGAGCAATATGATTTTCATTCTCATTTCATTTTCTTTTGAAATCAATGCCACTATGCGAAATGTTCAACTTCCACTCTCAAGTCGTTTTTTTTTCATTTTTTTCTTGTTTACGTCTTTCCCATTTTCTTGTTTTCTCCTCTTATGTTTTGGAAATTCATTGTGATTGAAGTTTTGTACCAATTGAGATACTTACCAAATAGTAACTGGTGGGCAATATCACAGTATCATACAGTTGATGTCCTACAATAACCCTGAACTCTTCATCGTTCAGCGATACATCGCTGTCCCTAACTCCATGTTGAGCGTGGTGAGAAGTTTCGGCAGTCCTCCACAATTCAGTATGATTCCATTGAGCTAGATCGCTCAGAGTCGGAGTGCCGCGGCTTACGGGGTACTCTATTTTTGGATACAAGTTGTCTATCTCGAAGTTCATACCGGTTAGGTACATTCTGGTGAATAAATACCATATTTAACTACAATGAAGTGTGGCCCAAAATCGATTTTATGGTTTGAGTTATTTATAACTCGTCAGTTTTTCAAAATGTATGTTTATTTCTTAGGATTTAGCAGGGAAGGCACGGGGAATTGAATATGAAGCGACACACCACGGATCAAAGAATCAGAATTTTTAAAGTCGTGGCTGTAATCCTTCACCTCAGCGTGCATTTCGTTGCAGCTTCCACTTAAGGCGAGGAAGAATTTAGTATCAAGAACAAACCATCTGATTGTAATTTCCTTAGTAGTGCTGGAAGATGACGCCCTGTGGGATGTTTACGTGAAAGTATAACAAACTTCAGTTCCTATTACTGGTGCTCTAAATATAATAATGCTGCAAAATTATTTAATGAGAGCCGTGGAAAACTATCCAAACCTGAAGATTCAATAATATGAAATTGCATCACCCACTTCAAAACAATAGTCAGCGGCTATTCAGCGTATTTAACCGTGCCTGTGTTCTTCTTTTTTCGAAAAACACTACCTCCTCCAAAAGGCACATCCGTAACGAAATGGCAGTCATGAAGCCCGAAATCTCGCGGGAACCTATGAAAAACCCTATGGAAGAGACGTCTTCGAGAAGCATAGTGTCGCTGAAGTGTATGCAATGATCTTAGCTATATTTTTTTACTGTAGCGTATCTTCATAACAAATTCATTTAAATTATCGCTTAAGTAAAATGGTTATAAAGAATTCGAACTATAATAATCCATTTTGCCCAACCCTGTATATATATAATAGGAATCCAAGGTTAGTGAACAATAGCTTGATTCCAAAATGCGATAATCTTATATTAGATATTACCGAATATTGTGAAAATTGAAAGCCTCATTCAGGATGAGTTTTCGTGATAGCCTTAATCTTAGCGCTGAATTTTGGAAAAAAAAACATGTTGTTTCTCAAAGCATTTTCATTCTTTTTTGAAAAGTGACTCTTGGACCTTTCTATTATTTTAACAAACTACTATTTCTTGAAAAAACTACTAGCAGACTGTTTTTTCCTTGCCGCAAATGTAAATCCTTAGTAATAGAGTATCGCAATTTCTTAAAGAAATAACGCAGGTCTTGTTCACATATTATTGAGATTTTGGTATCGGTAAAGCTTAGTCGTATAGCAACGTCGTATCGACCGGTTCTAGATGTATACAGCTTAAGCGAAGTAGTAGCCTGGGTAGACCTTCCAAAACGATGTGTTGACGCTAAAACTGATATTTTAGGAACACCGATAATACCATATTGAATGATTTATCTGAAAAGCGTGTCTGGGCGACAATATGGTGAAACTTTGTGGTATCAAGAACAGAGACATCAATTTTGTGTCTAGGTGATGTCTATCATCCTTTCACAAAGTGAAGATTGACGGGAATTTACTAAACGCTAAGAGAATGTTGTTGTATCATTTTTATACTCACTTTCCGAAGGCCTGTAGCAAGAACTCCAACCCCTTCTTATTGCCTCTTTGTGTTAACGGAATATTCGTGGCCGTCTTGACACTTCTCTTCAGAATAGCCTGCAGTAAACCATGGGGCGCGATCTCGATTAAAATAGCATCCTTAGGAATATGCTTGGAACCCTCCTCGAACAGCACGGAGCTCAGCAGATTGTTAGTGTGGTACTCAGCTTAAAAGTACGTTTCCATTTAAACAAGTTGTAGATATATGAGCCGGGCACATGTTAAAAATATTAAACAATTAGTTTAGTACACAACAGACCCGAAATCCAATTACATGATAATGTAACTATATTATTGTAAATAGTAGAAGTAGTGGTGGGAAGGCGAAGTCAAGCAAGTAGGTCACCTTTGGTCCTTTTTACTGTCCCCGGGTGTGCAAACACTCTACCCTACATGTTGGTTCACTAATCTGCCAAACCTCGTTAATCTCCTAATAAAGGTCAGGGTATCCGACCATTCTGCTGAGCAAGCAATTTCACCATCAAACTGCATGACTGCATGAATATCTCAGACTTTACAAAGCAATAACAGCGCAACAGCCCAGAAAGCGGAACCCTGTCTCGTCCTCCTCCTCTCCTCACCCTTGAAAGGTATAAGTGTCTGATCAGTCTGCAGTTGTCGGTGATAGCCCCCATCAAAAGTCTGTTCAGTAGTGAACCTCTTGGCTCTGACTCATTTCTCTCTTACCAGGCTTTTCCCAGGTTCCTATACACTTATTCATTCAGGGCGGTGTTGACCTGGCGCTTGCTTATGCTCAGCCTCGGCTCGGGACCGAGGCAGGTGCTAAGCGATCAGGTTTCTCCTTACCCGGCACTCCGCTGTATCCAGAGATACAACAGGCAGGGCCACTTCTTTAGATCGGGCTGAACTCTAAAGGGCAGTAGTACGTTCCTGAACTGAAGTGCTGCTTGACTGTTGGAGCAAATGAATATGCTCCGCTTTAATAGATATAGTGAATCTGATGCATTTTCAAACGGAATTTCCTAATTTCGTAGCATAAGCACACTGGTCACGGTTAAAACAACCTAGAAATAGTGAGATTTGAAAACATACCAGAAGAATGTTTAGCAAGGTCTGTATTCCAGTTTTCCTCTCTATTGGACGTGGATATCCATTTGGAAGAGCGTTCTATCGGTTTGGGCAGTACTTCCTTCAGATACTGCAGGAGGAGGGGAGCTGCGGGTCTGATGTACTGACTGTGGTATGCGATGCCAGCTACGTTAACAAGACGAGCAAAGATGCCCTGCAAATATAACAAAATATATATTTACCACAGTTCTAACGCGTTTGGACGGCAACGATACTGCGAACTCCCACAGGCTGAAGGTGGAAGTTAGAGTGAATAAAAGCCTATAAATGGGTAATCATGCATGTGCTATTTCGGTTCAACACTACACGGCGATAATGTCCTATAAATAAAATGTCGTCAGGTAGGTTGATTCTACACTTCCTACGTAACGCCGTTATCAGTTCATAGGATTAACTTCAGCACAAGTTAAACCCTCTGGGAAAAAATGCATGTACAATAGAAACATTAAACGGGTCAAGTAAGCCGAACATGTGTAGGCAATTAGTCCATAGACATTCTGTCCGTACCCTACCGGTGCCGTCTATCTGGCAACGTTGCCAATTCCCAAATCATTAGACACGGCAGCACCCACTGAAGCATCCCTGCAAAACAATCAAGCAGACCGTTACGCCGTTGAGCAGAAATAGCAGAAGGAGATGCCTATCAAAAACATTAGAGGCAAACATATAGAGGTATGCCTATGATGTTTGAAGTATGGCAAATAGCTGCGTAAATTTACCGGAGTTGAGAGCGTATAAATATATTACAAACCTCACCTTCCAATTTTTTACCCCTAAAATATTTCGCAAAAATGATCAGGTACGTAAAAAAATACGATTGAGCGATTTTATTCTTTGCCGTTAATAGACCGATTTTCAAAAACTGCAAAGCTTCTTTGTCTTTGATGCAGTAGTAATCTTCTGTAGAAATTTCCTGGCTACAGAGGGGCCAAGAATTACCGAACACGGGCAAATGTATGGGGATATCTATGATGTGTGAAATTAGCGGAGTTGGAGGTGTATTAATAAAATTCTAGATGATTTTGTTCGGTCCCTAATTTTTTTCGAGTTCTGAGCGGTTAACCACGAAATTTTTATCGCTATCAACGCGTTACTATATTGATTTCACATAGGGAATCAACGTTCGTGATAATGCTTAAGAAGCCAACTCTCAGTCGATTTGAAATCATAATTAGCAGTTTGGTTAAAATCTCCAAAGATAGTATTTTTCTGCCCACCTGTCCTGTGAGTTGTGCCACAAACTTTTCCAAATCCTCCTTAGGCCCAGACAACGTACAACTGTCGCCGCTGTTATGACAAGCTACCTCCACAGTAGGCGGCAACTTATCCTTGATCTGATTGTACCCCAAACCGACAGCGGCCATCATGCCGGGTATAAGCGAGGCGTCAAGGGAAGCCTTTCCTCTGCAGTAGGCGGACAGGATCATTTGCTCGGCCGTCATGCAGCCGTCGGCGTAGGCGCAGCCTAACTCCCCTACGGAGTGACCGATGATGCCGTCTGGTACTATGCCTAGGGCTTTGATTACGTCCGTCAGGGCAATCTGGAATCAAGAAAAAAATAAAGTAAAAATCATATCTTGTGCATTAAGGATTCATCAATTCTCGAAACTGCTCTACTTGATTTGAGGTCAAGAATTTTCAAACTACTTGATACTTGATGGAAAATAATCATTGTCAATTTTTGTTCTACTAAAGGCCTTCAGTGATATTTATTTGTACAATCGAATGAATTTTATTGCGAATAAACACACATGTATTCCCAAACCTAGTTTTGCTTAAACTTTTTGGCAAAACTTGCAACATCGACGTCCATTGAAAGAGAATTTTCTATCGATGCACTGACCATTACGGAACAATGCAACAGATTGATAACAAACTTTAGACGTGTAACTCATATCACTAAGAGTTGTTTTTCCATTATACGTGAATTATGTCTTAATAAACAATTTCTTGACTGTACAGGTGAAAAAAATTGTTAATCTTAGGCTACCTCCAAAATTAATTATTGTGATTTAGTGTATCTTTCATTTCTCAACTCGATATTGGTCACACGTCTCCAGCAAAACCAAACTTAAATAAAAATATGATCACATCAGCTTTTTTTCAAAGACATGGAATGGTTGGGAGTAAAAGAACTGTGTGAGCTACACTTAGCTACTTACACCCATAGATATTATCCATTCCCCCGTTTTTGGAAAATAAGCTAATATCTAGAAGCAATATTCATTGTAGGGACATTCGGTTCACGAAAACACTCACAATGCCCCTTCACAGGACATCGTTCTTTCGAAAGAAATTTATTTTAAATAGAAATACATAAATCAGTTTCAAAAATTTACCTGTCACCTCACTCAAATAATCCAATACAACATAATATTATCTTGTTTGTATTACTGTTAATGTATACTTTTAAAACCTGAAATATTAGATATCCTTCACTTCCTTATGTTTTATCCAGATCTTATTTTTATACGCCTACATTTTCAACTTACTTGTAACTCATCAAATATTTTTGTGTTTTTTTTATGGCAGAGTATTATTATGCTAAACTTCGCCTCCTAATAGAGGCGACTTATTATTATTATTAAGCGATAAATCCGTTAGGACCCGCATGTGTCTTCACTCGTGACCAGCTAATAAAAAGCTAATTCCGAATTTTTCATTTTTCAGCTGATGAAATGTTTTTCTTTAAATTTGTTATGCGATGAACAAAATATTTAGTTCAATAAGTATTATTGTCTCCGTAACCTGTCGCAACGTCTTTCCGATGTGTATTTATGATCTACTCATATTTATATTACAAAAATTATCAAGTAATATCAAGACCAAATTTTCAAGTACTTGACGTTAAAACTAGTTCACTTGATTTACAATGCTATTACTTGAACTTGACTTGATTTCAATTCAAGTAACTTGAATATCAATTCAAGTAGTCAGTCCCTAATGTGGATGGTAAATTTACATTGCAGATCATTTTTTTGTTTTCGGAATCTACAATTACTGGATGGATTATTTATTCTTAGTAGTATTCGACCACTTTTTTGATTTTGGTTTTACCGAATACCAAATCATAAGAGGTCATACGTATAACTCAAAGACTTGCGCCACTGTTTTATGTTCTACAGGATATTACCAAACCATGGGACGAAAATTTAGGGGGTGACCCTTTGGACCATTTCAATCCAATCTCGTCAGAAAAAAACGATTCAGTCGCGTACTTAGAAGCCTGCCTTTCTGAAATGATGCGGTTTATGAAAAACCATCAAGGACAAAATCGTCATAGAGCACTGTAAAGAACCGCTCCCTTGAATGTTTATCCAATGTTTTTTAAACACCCTATATTTGAACCCAACAGATTTGCTACTTACTCTGGGATATTCTGAATACTCGAGAGGAACACCCATGTTAAGAACTCAACCCTAATATCTGTATGACAATGTTGTATAAACACAAGACATCGCTATGTACATTTTTAAGTACCAAACGTAAGCAGAACCTCTTGACTTTATATCATTCTATTTTTATATAAGACTATTCAAACTAAATTGATATTATATTCAAAAGCTGTCGATGCTTGTTAATACATCTTTGTCGATATAAATTTTAAATAGTCAGAAACTACTTTTCCGCTTCATTTATATGTCCTTATAAACTTTAAATAGCAATTGTGAGAACTTTCTTTTCTTAAAACAATAGTAAAAGAATAAAATTTTTCTCAGTTAATAGTTAATAAATAAATATGTCAAATAATTATACTTGATACTTATCATACCTGGATAGCGGCAATTCCCACGAAACAGTGCAAGATGTTATCAAATATTGTCTTATCTTCAGAGGTGATGATTTTGATCAAATCAACACCTTTCTTCTTCAAGATAGCAGCTGATTTGTTTATGGAATCTGCAAATATGGGCAACTGCATTAGGTCGCTGGCCATGCCATTCCACTGACTGCCCATTCCAGAGTATACGAACCATACTGGCCTTTGTTTACCCTCGTAGTACTGGAAACATTTTTAATGAAAAACAAATTCATAAAGATTCAGAAAACAAGAGAGACCCATACATTTTCTGCTACTGTCACAGGATTTTTGATTAATGTATATTTAAGCAAAACATCTGGAATGATTATTTACTTATCTGTTCGAAAAATTATACAATAGTTTTTAGATAGTTGAAGCTAGTGGGAATATAGAGAACAAATAAATATATAAAAATTATCCACTTTGCCCGAAGGCCCGGGTAATGTGAATGCATATCACAAACAGCTAGGGACATAATTTTAGTCAAAAACATTATATAGACTGAAGAGAAAAAACTATGAACGTTGCCAAACTCTCAAGATTCTTCATGACACAACTGATAGTATGCAACAGTTGATGTTATCAGTCTTTTTTTTCGAATAGAATCATTGATTGGTTTTTATATCCGTGCACCAAAATACCAATTTACTGACAACAAAAATAAGGATACTCATGGACACTATATTTATTTTGCCCTTATCATGCTTCGAGTAAAAATTGGGATGCGAAAACATTCAAGATAAAATCTTCGCAAAATCCATTTTAAAAAAGGAGCAAAGACTATCAAATGAGGCTTTCTCAAATTTATTTGTGTTTTAATCGTAATAGCTATCATTACATGAATTATTATTGGAGACAGGCTCATTTGTATACAGACTAAATGTAAGGATGATTGGCGTAAAAATTAAAAATGGATCCATATTGGCAAAAATTTTCATTTTCCTCAGTTCTGGCTTCTGAACAGAAACCTATAAGCTCTCCCATTTCCATTAATTGACTGATTCCTACTCTTCCAGTATTTAGCATATTTTGAGAGATGTATAGAGTTTCTAGAGTTATAAAGAAGACAAGTGAACTTACCACTGACTCCTGTTTTATTTCTTCTCCCAATGTAACGTAACCACGATAAAGATGCCCGGGAATGGGTTTGGAGAATACTTCATGAATGAGCCTGTAATACTCAGGATCTCGTGGTTTTGTTTTTAGCTAGAAATAAGTAAGGAACATGGTTACTTTCATTAAGAAACACGATGTGATATATGCTTTACCAGTTCTAAGATCTTCACTACACCATCTTCGGTCCTGGTAGACACAGCAAGCAAAGGAGGTAGAGTTATAGGTAGTTGGACCTTTTCTTTCGGGTTAGCCCTGAGCAAAAGATGTCCATAGCAACAGTCTATACCAATGGCGTTGACAGCTGCATACGTTGGCTTCCATGGAGTGTTCTTAGTTACCACTTGAACCTAGATTGAAAATTTGAATAAAAAATGTTAAAGGCTTTCAGCTCATAGCTGATAATCTAATATTTATTGGTTCTAAAGATTGTGTCTCCTAGAATACTTCGACTAACTGATGTAGAAAAAATATTGTTCTCTCCATACAAATTAAATTGATTTGGAAAAAATAACTCTCTAATTATCTACGAAATACGACTTCATTTATCTGGTTACCTGGGATCACTCCACTAAGAAGAATTTTTCTCAAAGCCTTTCAGATAGCGGCATCTACCAAATAACTTTTGTTTTAGGGCCTATTACCCGAAATGTATTGTGCCTCATTTGCAAGAAGTATGGCCTTACTCGCCAAAAACTGTCACGCTTTGGGAAAATATTGGCTATCTTTTACAGTTTTTCCGAATACCAGGTAGAACGGTTTTCCTTGTTAACAAAACAGATTTGGACTAGCGTTTTGGTCATACCGGTGAACGGAAAAGAAGATTGGTACATACCTCAAATACACCATTATGGATAACACCATATATCAAAATTCCTCAGATGTCCTTGAGGCGGAACCTTGCTTTGTTTGGGATGAAATGTCAAAAAAAAAATCATGATTTGTCATGTTTCTCTTAAAGGGAAAGATATACCACAGAAATAACTGATACAATTATGTATAGAAGTTGTATCACGAAAATACCTCATACGAAAATAGTAGAGAATCTATACAAATTGTTTTAGTACCTAACTCTTGGATACTGTTCTGCTCTTATGCAGCTTATGAGCCGTAGCAGTGAATTAGATCTCATGAATCAAATAGAGCATGAACAGCAGCTTAACGAAAATCAATTAGATAAGTTTTACAGACAGTTACATGTTTTTGTGGTTACTCGTACCATTCCAAGGAAATATAAATGCGGTAATTTTGACACGTAATCTAAAATGGAGAAGGATCGATGAGGACTTTTGATATACCTATTAATTGTGATAAAATATTGAAGATCTGAAGCAATTCTTAAGAGGCTACGAATCCTTTCGAAAATACGACGTTGCTTTCGTTTATTTTGGGTGCACCTTGAGCAGGCCAAGATGTGTTTGAATGGTACGGATCAATACTATTAACTTCTTTTTTGAGTTTTCATGCATGTCGGATTCAATGTCTTGTATATTGTCGTGGTCGTTCTTGGCGAGTCAAAGTAAGACTACCAGTATCTCTTTATATATCTCCATCTCCCTCATACATACACATGCAACCTACCCCTGTGTGTAAACGTTTCTTCGGTGAGCTCAAAGACATACGTTTTTCAGTTGTGTGTCTCCGTCTCGAAAACTTTGTCGTTACCTATGAGTGCCCTTCAATCATATTTGTCAGAGTGACAACTTACTAGACATCGGCGTGCAATTCGAGCTGTCCTGTTATCAATTTTCCATATAAAATTGTACAATGCCTGGAAATACGATCAATGGAGAAACGCGACAGCTCGTGCTAAATTTAATAGAGTATTTTCAGGAAGAGAGTGAAAACAGCGCTTCTCTGTTACCCACTTCTTGCGTACTGGAGAGAGTAGCAGATGCGCTGAAGATCAGTCTGCGCCGTGTTCCGCCCATTGTACGGAGACTCGATCTGTTTACTTATTTCATATGGCGTTGATAACGTAACCTCAAAGATGACTACAACTTTACAAACCTTTGGTTGCTTAAGGAATGAATTTTTAGAAAAATTATTGACATTTTTTTGACACACCCTGTATAAGTGCTATGTATGGTATAAGTCGCATAGATCAATTCTTCAGCATATATGTTCATATTAAACGGTCGATGGCGTACACAGAATATATGCCGAATAAGTGCAGAATAGTACCTGAGAGTCCACAGATCACTAAATTTGATAAACGGTGACTAAAGGAACAAAGTATTTGAACAATTTTTATATACTTTAACTGTATTCTCTAGAACCTTTTTTAAGGTATTTTTGTGGAACCTTTTATTTATAAATTTTTGACAATTCATCACAAATAAAATAAGGTTCCCCTCTTTAAATGTATGAAGAGATTTGATATATTAATCATAATAGTGTATTCAAAGTCTGTACTAATTTTCAGCTTTGCAGGAATTTTAACAAATCTAATTCTTATTTTGACTGGGCAACACTAGGACATGTGGAAGGCGTTAACCGACAGTTGTAATTACCTTTCCATCGACAAGTGCCTTGATCTCAGGATTTGGTTTTTCATAGTTGAGAGTAGCAGGAATCATTCCGTTTTCCATCGCAACGACGACCGCGGCCACACTCAAAAGAGACGAAGATGCTTCAGCATGACCCATGACTGTCTTCATCGATCCGATCTTCAACGGTGACTTGCGCTTCTTGCAGTACACTTTCTCTAGTGCTTCTACTTCCTTCTTATCTACTTCCTGCAAGATAGGGAACAAAGCCAAGATTACTAAAAAATGAACATCTTCGTAAAAGTAATAGGTATTGTACCTATTGCCATTCTAACAGCTTAAACTTGATCTTTAACTGTTGTTACAATGTTCAGATCAATTATTCAAGTAAATAATGCTTCTCATGAATTGTAAATGATATCGAGCTATAAATGTGCGTAACGTATAATATAGCACCGATTTTTACTCCGAGAAATTCAAGGGAAAATAGGCTTTGGCAAACATACGTGAAAAGATCAGAAAAAAAATAATTCTGGATTATTACTGAGCCTCGAAACTAAAATTTTTTGAAAACATATTATCGATTCGTCTAATTCTTTATTTTTTAATCTATTCTTAGAATACTTTGTCTTTGGATGGTTTGCGAAAAGCGCTATTATGGGGATACATGGCGAAAAAGAATGCCAGCTCAATATCCAATATACATTACTTTTTTCTGTAGTGGAAAATACGAAAATCCTCAAAGACCGGATAATTACCCGGTGTATCTCGGGAAGGAACGAGCACGATATTTTCTTGTGGGTTCATGAGGAGAATTTTGGAGTCTTGCATCATAGCTGGAGCTACATATGTGATTCTTGCTAGTACAGTGTTATCAATGCGAATTTCTTCACCCCTAGTCGGAAATAATGCAAGTTTACTTGTATACAGGGTGTTTCAGTTTGTTGTTGCATAACTTTAAGATTCGATAGAACTTTTAAAATTAATGCATAAAGTCTATATAAACATGGGTCGAAAAATTCGTGGCTTCCGAAATATAGGGTGTGTAAATTTACTTTCTAAAATAGTTTTTTTTAAATATTTCGTACAATATTTGATGTATAACAGTGAAAATTGGTACACAAGGGTTTTTTGGTACGACAAAACGAACCATGGCATAGTTTTACTGTAGCCAGTAGAGGGCGCTCTCTACTGTACCTGTAGTGTATTAAAATGACCGAAAAATTTTTCTTAGTGCAATTTTTTACTTTTTGAATAAAAAAACTGATTCTTCGCACTTTTCAACATAAAAAAGCTTTCCTGTGAGTTTTCGTTATAGTTAGCCGTTTTTGAGATATTTCGATTTTTAAGGTTCGATGCATCTTTAATTATTTATGGGAAAATAATATTTTTTTACATTTTCGATTTGGGCATTACAAGTAATTAAGATGATCGTTTAGATTGTGTTTTTAAACACAGCAATAATTCCTAACTCCAAATAAACACAAAAAACAGAATATTAGTTTGTTTAATTTTCCAATATTATTTTTAACAAATTAAGTTAATCATTTACAACTAAAATGCTATTGGATAGTTAGGACAAACATACAAAATCTAAACTAGTTGCTCGAAATGTAAACCCAATTGTTCAATACACAATTCACATCTACGAATGATATTTCATCACATGCATTCCTGATTCTGTCTATTAGCATATCTCCTGTGGTTACGGGAGTCTGGTACACTTTTTCTTTTAGAAATCGCCACACAAAGAACTCTAATGGATTTAGGTCAGGGGATCGTGGAGGCCAGGCGACTGGTCCTCCACGGCCGAACCATCTTTCTGGATAATTTTCGTCCAGCCAGTTTCTAACTATTCTCGAATAATGAGCTGGACAACCATCAAGCTGGAACCAGGCCAATCTTCTTAAATCTAACATAACAATATCGTGAGTTGGATGTCGTCTGTTTGGAAATCTTCGTGCGTATTATCTGGCTGCTTCTGCTGCGTTTCCATTTACAAAGCCATACACAAAATATCCGCTAACTCTTGATTGGAGAATAAAAATGGCATTTTTATAAAACTTACAAAAAAAAAGGTAAAAGAAACTAAATTTCGTGCATTCACAATTGCAAAAAAACGTTTCAGGTTTCAACAGACAACAAAACTATCTGTCAACTAATTGACGTTTAACCTTATTCTGCTTTTAATTGCAAAAATATTTTCAGGCACAGCCTACTTCTAAAAATTATCGAGATACTGACTTTTTAACGTTATTTTATCATAAATAATTAAAAATGCATCGAACCTTAGAAATCGAGATATCTGAAAAACGGCTAACTATAACGAATGTTCACAAGAAAGCTTTTTTATGTTTAAAAGTGTGAAGAATTAGTTTTTTTATTCAAAAAGCAAAAAATTTCGGTCATTTTAATACACTAGAGGTACAGTAGAGAGCGCCCTCTAGCGGCTACAGTAAAACTATGCGCATGGTTCGTTTTGTCGTTACATCAAATATTGTTCGAAATATTTAAAAAAAACTATTTTAGAAAGTAAATTTAAACACCCTGTATTTCGGAAGCCACGCATTTTTCGACCCATGTTTATATAGACTTTATGCATTAATTTTAAAAGTTCTATGGAATCTTAAAGTTATGCAACAATAAACTAAAACACCCTGTATAATACTATAACCTATACCTTTCCAAATCTGAAATAATTATTCCGATAGCTTGAAATTTAAGGAACTTATGACATTTTTTGTGTTGCGTGCTGTAGCCGACCGCCCTCTCGCGTCGAGGTTGGTTCATGACGTCACATTACATAAGTTTAGCTTCTGGGCCACGGCACTGACGCGACCCGACGACGCGACGGTCCTTGCATGTCGCATTCATTCTTAGCTGCCCTACACATTTCATGTACACGGCCATGGTTCACGAGATAGTCAATCACCTCGAGCATAAAACCAAGTTTGATCCTAGACCCTTTGTCTTACCTTTAATCCGCACCCATACGTTTCGACATATTCTACATCTTCAGGCTTAACGGAAGTGTCTTTGTAGAAGTCTTCCATAAATTCGGTCATGTTGTTAACATCGATATCCAAAAGACCACCAGGTTGATTCCCATTGAAGATGGTGCTGATTCCTTCGATTGTGGCGTAGACGCGGCGAGCTTGCGAGGCCTTTTGCAGGTACATTATGGCAACACCATCTCCTCTACCATAGCCCGATGCTGGAAGAAAATTTCGGTCACAACACTTACATTTATATATACAGGGTGCGTTTTTAGTTTGAAATCTGTCGATAATCTGTTGTTTTTAAAGACGTCTACAAAAGCTGACAGAATGTTAGGCAATTGTCAATATGTCTTCAACTAATTTGCAACACATACTTTTTTTAATTAGTATGTAATTTCAGTGAAAGCTTGTAACCATCCACTAAGTATTCTCCTTTTTTTTGATCATGTGGCATTTACTTATTATGAATTGTAATCTCTAGAAGACTTCAAATAATTCGAGAATTTAGTAACATCGCTCAAAAAGTTTATACCAAAAATAAGGCAAATGTCGCACGATCAGTATTTACTGTGGTCCGTACCAACAGCATTTGCATTCCGTCTGTGGCAGTTCATAGCTGCTTGTGCAAAATGTTTTTTTTTTACAAATAATTCTCACCATCAGCATCGAATGGCCTGGTGCTCCCATCACTAGAGAGCAAACCCATTTGGTTGTAAATCCACTGGAACTCTGAATGGAGCGCTAGATTGGCAGTACCGATGATAACGGATTCGCATTGGCCAGATTTGATTGCGTTGTAAGCCAAACGCATAACTTCCAAACCGGATATCCAGTTACAGTCATAGGCAATACTGGGACCTGAAAAATATAAGACATTAAATAGTATTGCTAGTGGTGGGGAGGTGATCCCTGTTAACTAGACCATCTTGTCGACCCCGTAGTACCGACACAATACTACTGGTAACTTAATTCACAATGAAGTTGTATGAATTGGACTGGATCATGTTGATGAAGGCAATTTGACATACAGGTTGAGTTTTCAGTGTGTAATATGTGGATGATAGGTCTGCCAGTTTTAAAGCCACCCAAAAATGTTTACGCTAGTTACTTGGAAGCTATGCCGCACTCTGCCGGATGACATTACTATGTGGCATTAAATCATACATTTTTTAAATCGAAAGCCCTGTATATTTTACTATATTCTGAAAAAGGTAGAGGAAGTCGGTGTGGCGAACTGTAATGTTTTGATTGTTACTTCTACTACGGGATATTTCGTCTGAAAAAATACACAACTTTGACCCATTTTAAATTATGTGTACGATCTGTCCAAGTGACAGGTTATAAATTTCGCAAATAATTTTTTTAGATATGTGTAATAATATGTGTGCTATGGAACAATAATTAGGCACTAAAAGGTCATGCCAATGGGCTTACCCTACGTACGTGTTGCTGAAAAACGGGACTAGCAAATGGTTTTTATATAACTTCAATTCAATTCAGTCGACTTTATTGTAACAAATACATACAATACAGTTACAAAAGTCCGAATAATACTGCGTAAATCTGATTGTTTCAAACGTAATGGTTAATATTCTAGGAATAAAAAACAATTCTTAATTAATATTTTTCAATCTCACAGTATTACTTTATACTGGTATAACCGATTATTTAAAAAAGTGTGTAATTTCTGGTTTTTAATCGATGTCACAGGAACTTCAATAGTTTGCAAAATATTACTTTGGAAATTTTAAAGCTTAGGTGGTCCAATTTTTATTGTTTCCTATATGAAAAGCTGTTCAGTCACACTTAAGCAGCTTTTGTATGCGTAATTATTCCTTTAATCTTTAGTTTCTCGAATCGTCGTATCTGTCGACAAAACGAAAAATGTCAAATGGCCAATAGCTTTTGTGATCTACTTACTTTACGTATAGCGAAAAGTGTCGTTGTCTTATTTCATTCGTTGCCATTTTAAAACGTACGATTTTGATTGTCAACATTCTAACTTTAGTAGTTTTAGTCCTGTTATGGGTGCCGAAAGTGTGTGTGCCTGTATAATTCAACGATGCAATTAGCTATATTAATACATGGGAAGTATTAAACTTGCATCAAGGTGTCAGGATCCATAGGGTGTTCTTAATTAAACGTAATCTAGGTGAGATGTGAAGTCTGTAAATAGCGAAATGATCGATATACATATATTTCTTATATTTATGGGTGACAGGTGCATCAGTCATGTTCCAATCTTAAATACAAATATCAGAAGTCGCACAAGACATCACAAATGTTTTCAAAATATGAAGATGTGAGATTATCCTATCCTGCTTTGGATATTGATAAAAAGTCGAAACTACCTCTAAACCTCGTACAGTTGGATTATTTTGTGAAATGTGAACTACGTTTCGAAAAAATAATTTCTGATGTTCAACAGTACTGGCATAAATATTCGTCATTCAAATTCAGCCAATAAATACTGTCATAAAGAGATAACGTCAAGTAGATTCACTCTGCATTTCCCACGCAACGCTGTCATCATTTCATAAAGGATTATGTATATCCAATCTGCATATGAATGAATTTGCTCGATTTGTTCACGTTCACGCAATTCTAGAACCCCTCCACGTCTGAATATGAATCCTGCGACCACTACCATGTTCTCAGAAGAATCTGCGTGACGGCCACCATACGTATACGCGTGGGATGAAAAGACATTTTCTATTGAGAGAAAATGTACGGGTAAATCAATTATATGTCAACTATATCTAAGAGGTACGTAGAATAACTGGGGTTGGAAACGTATA